>CM065922.1:42329881-42347381 GCA_033439105.1 Magallana nippona | reverse complement strand
ACAAGAAAAATTCAAAGATAATGTGAGCACTATAAGAATTGAAATTCATAAGCATAAATTTTTTTTAATAAAAAAAATATAATGCAGGCAAAAATGCAGTTTCATGATACATCCAAATTTTTATAAAGAATATATATTTGTGAGAAGATGCCACTGATTAACTTTCACCAATGAATGATCACCCAGGCAATATATTCCACATACATTGTCAGCAAGTCCTGCCTCAGCTATAATGCTGTCTTAAACATGCTCAAAGAATGAATTCTTTTGTAAAAAAAAAAATTAAAAAAAAAAATCAAATAATTTCAAATTGATTAAAAAAAGCTTAAGAATAAATTTCCTTTCAATCATGCACTGTTTATCAATATGAAATATGTCCTGATTATATAAAATATGCTTTAGACTTTTTAAAAAAAAAAAATGAATAATTGCTCATATTAGTTCTTGCACATGCAAATACTAGTAAAAAATAAATCATAAAATCAAAACACACCTTTCTTCGGCGAGATTGCTTTCAGCGCCATGATATTTCTCTCGTCGGTGGCCCATGCGTACATCTTCCTGTATGATTCGCGTCCCTTTTCTGTAAGCTTGTCCCAAGACTTTGGCTTCGACAAAAGTTCACTCACAGTGCCTTGCGATAAACCAAGCACATGCTTGGCAAACAAGCGCTGTCCTATGTTATGAATACTGAGAAGTTCTCTAACCGTTTTGGCCACTAGAGAGGTGTCTATTCCTTGTGAATTACTCGGGTCAGTTTTCCCCATAGACATACTCATATAATTAGGGAGTCCATGTCCATTCAAGTAGGGGTAAAACTGGGGAGAGGGAGGGGGTGGGAGATTGGGGGTACTGTCTCCAGAAACACTGGGCATTCTCTCCAGGGATAAAGGTCTTTTTGGGTTCATTTTATCAGGCAATGGCTCCTCTTTAATGCCATTGCTTGATGGCGTGGGAGGTGATGAAGGAGTTGAGATTCTGGATGAGTTTTGGCGCTGATAGGTTGAAGCTATTTCTTCTCCTAGCATGGAGGCAAATGCAGCAGCATTTTCAGAAAGTGCAGGTGTTGTAGTTCCTGAAAGAAAGGTGCAATAATGCACATGAAAGCTTATTTTGGATTAAGAAAAAGCTGGCTGGCTAAATCATCGTTTTCCAATAAATTTTATGAGCAGACAGCAGGGTTTTTCGGGGCATGCACTTTTTAAGATTTTAAAAATGTTGTAACTTGCATGCCATTGAACAATTTGAACAATTTTGGAAAACGTTTGGTTGGGTTTTGAACTTATTGCATTTCATGGCCATTACACCTTTCTTCCACACGTCACAAAAAAAATAGAGAGAAGAAAAACTTTGAAATGTGGTGCAGTCATGAGGAAATGAAATGACTTTCTTCAGTTAGTACAGAAAATCAAACTGTAAGTAAAGATCTCTAGCTATAGAAACTCGATGAAACCTGATTTCCTCATACTCTTTCTTATTCCTGTTTAAACAATTTTTTGGAATTTTTTTTTTTCCATTTAGATCCACAATCGACATTATCACTAGGATAATTTTTTTTGGTCACAAGGGAAATAACAAATCTGTGAAATACTTGTTACCTCCCTTGACCCTTTATTTATGAATCAGGGTGTGAAATGATGGCCAGCTAAGACTACAGAACCTCAAATAGCATGCTCGACCTACCTGACAGGTCACTGTTGTTAACTTTCAGCACGGTGTTCTCAGATTGCAAGCTCTTGTTCTTCTCCAGCAGAAGAACTTCCAGAGACTTGGGCTGAACGTCTCCATCTGGTTCATCAGCGCCCATCTTGTTGTTGGAGAATTCAATGGACTTCATCACACTGAAAAGGAAAAGAATGATGATGTCAAATAAACTGAAGAAGCAGGTGTTCAGGTGGCTTTTAAACCATTCAATTACTGACATTTCAAAACAATACGTAATGGTTTCATATTTTCTTTATCCTTTTCATGTCTTGCTTTTTCCTTAGTTAATGAAAAAAAGGGGTAATCATTTTTTTCTTCTATCCCTTTCCCTTGATTATGGTTGCCTATCAATCAGTCCATTCCTTATGTAACTGAAGTTTAATTAGGCATTGATCTTCCATTTCTCCCATTAACTCTGGTATGAAAGAAAACCATGTCAAATGACATACTGTCACAAATATCTTGTCAACATGCAGTGCAAAACCTCTTTTGGGGAGGTTGCATACTGAGCAGTAAATCCCCTATGACCTAATTACCTAAGCTCCCTTTTGATTTCCTCATAGTCTTCTTGAGATTTGATCTTGTCCTCCAGCAATTTGAAGGCTTGGTTCTTGGTGGCCAATTCATCCTCAAGCTTGGAAACCTGCAACAGAAAATCACAAAATTTACAATTAAATTTCCTTAAACTGGAAAAAAAAAAGTATTATACAATATTGGTTCCTTGCCATCAAATGATATTGCTGCAATTAAATCTTTTCACATTTCAGTTTTTAAATATATTAGATATCTGTTGAGTTATTTCAGGTAATGATTTTCATCGGATTCTGTCTGGCTAATAGATCAAGTCTGCCCAGATGTTGCCACATTGGAACATTACACATTCACAGCAGCAATCAATCAATATTTCAAATGATCACCGACCAACTCACATCCAAACCAGATCAGTGTACAACTCAAAGGCAATACAAATAGAAATTCATTTGCTTCAATCCATTTGTTAGCTTAAAAACAACCTAACAATCAATACAGCAGTCCAAAATATTGATTCATTGATTTTGTATAACTTGTCAATGTATTACTATCGATTTTTATCCCCACATTGAAATTTATTGTTGAACTAATACATAATTTGAAATCAATATCAAGCTCTATACACAGGCAATTGACCCGTCAATCAAGTTAAAAAAATTTACATTTGAAACAACTATCAGTAAATTTATCTATAAAAACAAAAAGGAATAAAAACTTGATGTATTTTTTGGTTTGACAAAATTTACATGAAAATAAATGAGCATTGATAAAAAATATTGTATGTAGTAATTAAGGTACCAGTACTTCAAATCACAAGCCAGCCGAAAGCAAACTTTAATTCATCTACTCCCATAAAAATTGTCTTCTTTATAATCACATTCTTATGTGTAAATAAGACTGATAACCATAACTTAATCTTGATGTAGGTAGCACATGCAAGTTGTTAATTTGCAGAAAATATACCAAGTCTTGATCTCTTTTCAGTTCATAAAATATTTATTTCACTAATGCACATTTATCTTGCAACAGTTCAAACGTAATTACCCAGCTCACATGACATTCTAAATGTACCACATGGTTAATTTTCATAGAATGAAAAAAAAAGTATTAATTAAGTTATCTAATTTATAATAGAGACATTTTTCACATTTTGTTCACAAAGAAGAACCCAGCCTAATCTTTAAAGCCTATACACTTCAATTTTCTCTAGGGAAATTGAAACACAAAATATTGATCCGAGAAACAATCGCATGCACGATTAGTTGTTTGTAGCTGTCAATACATAATCAATAAAAATACTGTTTCTATGGTAACTCGGGGATCTTGTCTAATATGCAGGAGTTCTGAAATCTATTTTGCCGTCAAATATAGATCATCTTGCATTGGGATGTATAAAACCAAAAATCAATAGCCTTCCAACATTGATTTCACATCAACTACCATTGTATAGTTTTGTGAAAAAAAATCAATAGTAGAAACTTAATATTGTAGAATATCTGCCATCCTGACACTCCCTGGGAGAAATATAGCTATCTTTTTCTGTCGCAAGTTTTAAGCGCCATTACATCTTGTAATCCCTACCTTTAAAGCCGATTTTGAAGTTAAAGCAATATACCCTCATTGAAGTAAAATATAGCTGTCAAATGCCTTTAGCTTCAATAACCTACTTAAATTTATCATTTTTTTTTTTATCTTTTTAATAAATACTTAGCACTTATTTCTCTAACGTAAAGCAATATTGCTATAATAATATTAAAGTAAAAAATTAAGCGAAATGGTTGATATAAAATGATTTAAGTTTCATTAGCAAAATTTGCAAAAATAATAATAATACACACACTCAGAAAAAAAAATCTCTCAATAAAATCCAGCCTTGAAAAAAGTCACCTTCTTAATGAAAAGCATGTTTTGTCTCACTTCAACAGTATACGGGAATTCAATTAAATATGTTAGTTGTTAAATGTGACAGGCTACCACTTTCATTTACATACTTCCAAATTATATATTTGATAAACTACCACCGTGAAATATAAATCTGAATGTGGTCGAAAAAAAATTGTGTATTTTGGCATAATATATGAAACAATAAATATGATTTATAGTGCCCGTTTTTCTACAAGACTGGAGAACATTCTAGGTGCGTAATAATTACGATTTTGAGAAAATTTATCAATTCTTTTTCTTTCTCAATATTTTCAGTAAAAAATTTACATTTCTTTTTAAAAAATTTGAATGAAGTAATGATTTAAACTGACAAATAACCTTCTGGAAAGTTTTCACTTGCTTTCTTCAGTCTTTGATTAATTGATATCATTTATATAAATCTGTATCCTGAGCACGTTTCTCTTTACCAGATGCTTTTAAAGAATGCATACTGATGATTTACTGAACAAAAGCAACATCAAAATCCTAAGAAATATTTGACAAAGTCCATCCATGTACAAGGCTCTATACACATAGCACTCCATGGCAATGGAGATTTCTCTCTTTCTTATATCAAATCCTGTTTTGATACATAGATTTGATGCCTCTACCAGACAAATTAAATCTCTGTTCAGTATGTCCAATACTGAACAGAGATTTTCAGTGACATTTTTTTTTTCTTTGCCATTTTTGTCTTAGCAGTGTATTACTACTATCATTATACGTGAAAGCTCTTCACACAGACTAAAGAGGTACATAAGTATAATTATTTGAAAAATTTGACGAACCTGTTTAAAACCAATTTATACCTAGACGTGGTGTTAATTATATAACATTTTTTACAAACCTGACTGGTGGTAGCTTCTCGCAGCTTATTCAATGAACTTTGCAATCTTTGAACATCCTCAACCAACTGGGAAATCTTTGAAATTTAAAAAAGAAAAAAAGAAGATTCTGTAAGTATAAGAATCAAGCAATCTAGATTTTTTTTCCCCTTTTAATAAAAATTTTAATTGAATATCTTTGCAATCCTGAAGTTTAATATGTGTACCAGTAATATAACATATTAATTATTTTTACCTCTTTCTCCTTTGCAGCTAGTTCATGCTCGAGGTTCGAGCGCTTGAACATATCGATGGCACGATCCATGTCTGGTGCTTCTTGAGTTGTCTCCCCTAGTTTCTGTTTCTGCGTCACCTCAGTCAACTTGCTCCGTATCTGCTCAATTTCACGTTCAGATGCTTCAGCTCGCTATAAAAATATTTTTAAAAAAGACTTATTTTCCTTTCCCAATCAAAAACTTTTTTAAATATCTGGCACACATAACCCAATGGCTTAAAGGACTGGAACAGCTAACTGCCCCCAATCATGATGCAAGTAAAGGAGATCCCATAAAATTCCATCCGCAATTAAAAGCTCATAAAGCCTATGTTAAGTTACCTTCCTGCAGCAAATCAAACGATATCTTTTTATCCTGATTGTCCATACTAGAGAGATAATTACACATAAATTGTTTCTCTCTCATCCTCATCAGATAAGCAAGCATGACTATTAAAAGGTACAAAGAGCGGCGGTAAAAATATATGCTTAATCCTGTAGCTGATCAGAAATCAAAAAGACAAATTATTGCAACAATACAATTGACATGTGAAGGCTGCGACTGGATTTATACAAATGGTGATTCAGTCAAGATGGGATCAATACCGCGCTGTTCAATACTTCTGTCTTCGCCGAATCAATAATTCGACATTGATTAAATACTCTGGGTGATGCATTCTGGCAAAATCAATCGATACCCTTGGAAGCAGTAAGGCACCAGCTAGACCTCCTGTTACATAATGGACTAGACTACGATTACTGAATCGAGGGGACAGGCTCCCCTTCAGGGGACACCATCGTTTTGCTACTAGAGTCTTTCCCTGTCACTTTTACACACTGTATTAATGGATCAAGATTCACTGCATCTTGAAGTAATGAACAAAGGAAATCAATAGAAAATAACCTATATTCATATCTCAATTTTAATAATGTGTACTGATCACTAAACTTGTTGAGGATATGTGTGGCTTTCCTCTCTGTTAACAGGTTCACTGATAAACTAACACCTTTGCTGGACTCGGAAAAACGATCCTCTAGCTGACCGACCGACAAACCTTCATTGTTTCATTAAAATATCACTGAATACCAATATCTACACCAGGCTAACAACTGTTTTTAATGAAACAGTGTAAAGAAACAAGACAAACACAAATGTACATGTATATACCTCGTTAGCTCGTTCCAAATCTGACATCACCATTTCCATTTCATCCGATCTGTAAAAAAAAATGTGAATATAAATAATAAAATCTGATATTTTATAAAAATTTGTAATCAAGTGCAGTTTTTCGGGAAATTATCTGAATACCTGTTTTTTTTCTACTTAACAATGCTCATTTCATGATACAACAGTAATTAATCAACTTCATCATTAATTTTTGTTAATTCCATTGAATGAACAAATTATGACTTGTTTAAAAAGAAAAAAGTCTGTGTGCCAAGGTGTGTTCTCTCCTTTTTAAACTTCACTTCTCAATATGTTTCACTAATCGCACCAACAATTATTTCACCTTTGAACTAACCCCTCTTTAGTTCTCTTAAGAAATTTCGGAACATAACTTTTTTTTTTGCACTTTTATTTAATGCAAGTACACTTTGAGAAACAAGATTGCAAATAGAGGACATTTGCCTGCTGTATAGGTGGGTACAACAGGTGCTTCAACGAACTTGATGAAGAATGCAACCCTAAAATACGAGCCAGGCGATATTTGTCAGATTTTGGGATAAAATAATCGCCTTGTTCAGGATTGTCACTAGGTCTTGTCTATGTGAGGGGGTTAATGATAAATGAAGACTTTGACTATCCTACACCTTTGCTTTTGGCAATAATTTGGTTATAAATACTGATGCATTCAAAGCTAGGATAAACTGCTGTCAGCATTCATAAATTACAGGTGTGATTTGGGGCCCTTTCCTTTTCGTCAGCTAGGTATAAGACCAGTTGGTTCATTGACCATGAAAAAAAAGGGAAACTCAACCACAAAACAGTCATCCAAAAAAAAAAGAATAGATGAATGATTAAATACAGTAATTGTGATTCATTCTGATCAGGCCTTTAATTGTCAGTTAGTTATATTTAGTTATTACCTGCATTCTTAAAACTTCGGTCCCCATCTTAAATTTAATACATGTCAAATTTAACATTTCGCATATCAGATTCATATACATATAAATCCATTCCATAAATTATAAATCATTGGTGCCATAAATTTTAAAAAGGTTCCGAATTAACCTAACAAAAAAATTCAGATTGCGACAAATTTTTGTCATCAAATTTGATAACAATACAAAAATCTACAATATATTTGCATCTGATATTTGGTATTAAAGCACCTTACATAATGTATTAATTGGCACCTGCAAAAGTTCAATTAAAACATGTTGCTGATAAGTTCTGATTTCCTTCAAACTAAGTAAACTGCATAATCATAAAAAATGCAGATTATCATAACTCTCTGTATGTATTACTTTTCATAGTTTTATGAGTCAAACTGTGCAGTTTGGTCTCTAATAAGAACAACAAACAATTCAAGCATCAAATATTTGTTCATAACTGCCTAATTAAATATGCAAAGTCCATTGATAGAAAGTTGATGGCATTTTTTTTTTTTCATTTTGCTTGAATGAAATATACATGACATCATTATGTACAAAATAATTTTTCCAGAGAGAGAATACACATGACCTGCCCCCTCCCTCAATCCCCCTTTTTAATAATCGTAAAAAAAAAAAAAAAAAAAAAAGAATGCTGGTGTCATTCTTAATCAAATACAATGGAATTTAAAAAAAAAAATTTTGAATAAACATTAAGAATTAAAATCACAATTTTAAATAGACTATATATATACTCTCATCACTTGGCTTGATCTTTGATCATCAGATTTGATGTAAACTAATGAAAACCATACAAAAAAAATCTATTAACTTTAATTCGATGAATTCTGCATACGGATCCAATCCATTATAACTGCATCAGAAATCAATGGGTAAGGATAGTATGAGAGATAAAATTAAAACAAATAGCCTTAATAGCACAAACAGTTTCGGCTTCACAAAGGACTTTCTTTAAGAAGGATTTCCAATCAATGTTTCGACTGATAAAATGCTTGTTCCATTAATCGCCAAATAAAAAACAACAGATTTGACTGACTAGTACTGGCTTCGATTTTAAAGGGAAATTTGTAACGAAAATCAAACACAATTTCAATCTTAAAAGCTAATATTGATTTCCATTGGAAATGCTTTTTTATCGGCACTGTATAACAACCCTGAATGCAAATAGCTCAGTGTATATAAAACAGATTCCAATTAAAAAGAGCCTAAATTTTTGTTTGAGAACATACAATATTTTTAATAGATGACAGATAATTGATCTGATGCAGATATAAAGAGGATGAAAATGGAAAATCATTTTTCTTCTCAATTACAACCTATTGTGTAATTATACATTCAATCGTGAATCAATACTCAATTCAAATTAATCAGCATCAAACTATAAATAAATATCCAAGTGTAGGCCTATTCAAAACCTTTTCTGTGAAAAAAATCCTTCAATCTTTTTTTTTCCATCTACATACTTGAATAAAACTTAATATATGCCTATACTTTGTTCATCTCTTTTTTTTTAAGAGAGAGAGAGAGAGAGAGAGAGAGAGAGAGAGAGAGAGAAAGAGAGAGAGAATGACTTCATTACTTCAGCAGATGCTTGTAAGACTGGTAACAGTTTTTACATCAGGGATAATGATCCACTGTTATCAATTATTGATTTTTCTCACAGGAACTTGAATTTTGTCTGTAAAGATCTCTAGTGAATGCTGCAGTAGCATCCTCCCCAACCAACTAATACAAACTCCACTCAATTCGGGGAATACAACTAAACCATAAAACCCAAATTCTATACACTGCAGCCAGATGAATTCTTGCAAAACAGAGCACATTGCATGCAACTAAAAAATAACACAGGTTATGAGCAAACTGACAAATGAAATTTGATATCATTAAAGAACACTAACTCTATTATTCAATTTCACAGCCTAAAACTGGGTCAACGTTGTTATATACCTTTTGATTTCATCTTTGTCCTCCTCATTCCCAAAGTCTTTTTTTCGGAATTTTCCCCCAGAGAGATGCAGTTAGTGACTTCACTATACATTAACCAGTATAATATCTGGTGCTGAAATTGCCAGCTAACACAACATTCAACGCAAAAATATTGATTCTGCCGGCATGTATTACATGTATATAAATTCTATAATCAATAGAATGAAATATACAAATGATTTTTACACTGAATCTGTGACGCGGACTCAGGGCTCCAGCTAATGCTGTAGCATATTGAGCTGTATCATTACCATTTGACAAATTACCAATAAGGAGTTACAGCCTCCAGCCCCCATTAAAGTGCTAAATACATTCATTAATTTTAAACTCAAAGAGAAGGAGATAATCATTTTTATTCCGAAAAACATAAGTAGATGAGCCCAAGATCAAAGGTGCACATTAGCTAAGAAATTGTACAGCAGTGCCCCAGGGTCCACAGTCTTTATGTTAAATTATTTCAGACCAATTTATTGTTTGAACATTAATAGATCTTGGGCTACTATTCCCTATATCTCTATGATTAATGAATCAATTATCATTTACAATAGTTACTTCGATGTAGATATCCAGATTTTTGTTTTAGACATATTGCTACATATTTTGATTGCAAGAAAGATAAATCTACAGTGAATTTCAGACTAGAGAATCCTTAGTTTCCCAAATGTACCAAATGTCAATTTTTTACTTCATTTGTCCATCACAAGTAAACAAAAACAGTATTTCTTAAGCTTAATTAAAATTAACTGGGCTTTCCTGTATGCGTTAAAAAAAACACAATTTTACCTCACTTTTCAACAACAAAATAAAGTTAAGAATCTGTCATCTAATAAATTGCTCTATAGTCTATTTATTTTTACTGTCATTTTAATTTAAATTTCTCTAGAACCATAAATGACATCTCCCCAAAACATCTCCAATTAATTACCTAAAATTCAGGTCCCAATTCAACCAATAAAAACCCAGTATCACTGACCTAGGTACAGACGACACCTTTTTAACCTAATCAGCCAAGAGGACATGAAAAACAGATAAAACTACAGTTAGGGATTATTTAAGGCATCTTACAACAACAACAAAAACACAAAAATCACACATCAACATCAAATGAAAGGGAAAAAACAATCAGCAGAAACAAATCCTTGGACAGGATGTGCATTTGTCAGCCAGATGCCTGCAGGACCTGCTACACAGAACTGAACAAGGGAGTCGTACAATGGTGATTGCCGTGTACATCGGAACCAATTAGACAAACATTGACAACCCCCGTGACCAACCTATCAGAGCTTTCATCAATAACCAGACAATATAAATCAATAGCCGGACAGATGACGACCATAGCTTCACGTAACGGCCATGTATGTGACCAGTGGACAACTAAAAATCAATGAACAGACAGATTGGACAATGGAAATCAATAAAGGCACTATTTGTTATTGACAAAAAAACATAAGAAACCAATATCTTGGTGTAGTAATGGGACATCCGTTTGTCATATTTACAGTCTATATCTGTGTTAATTGATTCCATAATATCTATGTATCCATAAATGTAACTGTTCCTTGCTGGGAAATTAGGGCAAGGGGCTGATGTTGTTCAGGTTTTTGTTTTCATAACCAGGTATAAGCTGGAATCATTTAGGCTGTTCAGAATAAAATTTAAGCAAATAATGATAAAAAAGAAATTATTATCTTGTGTTTAAAATAAAACAATTGTATGAAAGAAACTTTTTTTTGTTTGATACAAATTTTTTTTTGTACCAATTTTTTATTTCAATAAAAGAGACTAGTATCTTTTTTGAATTCTGTAATTATATTTTTAATAACCTGAATGTGTGTGTTCCGTTTATTCATGTTAATTAAATCAGAGGTTCCTTCCAGCACATAAAGTCAGGGATTTTTTTTCACGCATGGTGAAAATATTAAGTGTTTTTCTACTGCTTGTGGTTTAACACCCCGGCCTGCCAAGACTTTTAAAAAGCTCTTTATCCAAACTGCGTTCAAAAATAATTTCAGGAAAATTCAAAAACAACTTTGAAAAAAAAAAAAAAATACAAAATTTCTATTTATAACCAGGGTCAGATAAGGGAGGATAATAAAGTTTCAGAAGGGGGTGGGTGGGGGTAAAAGTTAACTTACTTGGCTGCAGTGGCTTCTTCATATTTTGCTTTAACCTCAAACAACTCCGACTGTACATTCTCTAAAGCTAGAAGAAAGAAAGAAAAAGTGTTAAACATAAAAAAATTAATTACTTCAACTTTAAGGTTGATAATGATTTTCAATTAGATCCTAATCTTTTATCTTTTTACAGTTCGTCTGCAGTTCTGCACTGGTTGACATATATCAATATCAATATAACAATCAGTTTGTCCATACCTGTTTCATGATATCTCCCATATACTACCAATAACATTGATTATTAAACTTTCATAAGATTCCAATTATGTAAAATAACTCTGTCATATTCTAACATAACAGAAGCTGCACGTTTCCTGTACAGATCAACATCGAATGATTGAGACAAACAAATCCACAGGTGCATACACTTTTGACTGCACTAGCAGCTATGAATAAAATGATCGAAACAACCAGAATACCAAATTGAAGCCAAAAAAAATACTTATTGGTATTCATTTGTTTTAGCGACCAATTAAAAATCAGAAAAGTCTAAATATAATTGACCTTGACTAAGGAAAATACATTAATCTGCATTAGAATTCACTTCTTGGCCCCAGCATGTCAAATTTCACAATTTCTGTCAATATCAAGTCCTCTCCTTCTTAATGATATAATGTCCATATATTGGCCCATCCACAAATAACTTAGAACAATGAAGGGTCATCCTGCTGTCAATTTTGGTAATGGTTGACAGTGGCCCACGATTTAGGCATGACAGCCAATCAATTTCTTGTGTCCTCCTTGCTATTAATTCACCATCATTAAGAAATTCCTGGCCGGAGTTTGCAACATAAATAATAGTGTCCGACTAGCTACATGTGTTCAAGAAAAGTGTTTGTCGTGGGGGCTAAAATGGAATATATCAAAAGCACAATCCTAGTTAACTGAATTTTTATGCGGTAAATTCCAATATACACGCATTTACCGCATTGCTAACCACTTTAAGAAACAAAAGTTGATCGGTAACTTTTGTAACAATATGACCTACTGAAACTGCTCTTAGACTAATACTCTGGACCATTCGTACGCACCTCACAATCGAGACTTTATTCACCAATGTCGAAAAATAAATCAATTACTGGCCATCAAGTCATCAAAATCTTTCAATTTGAGCGATAAATATTTACCAAATTTGATTGACTTTATGATACAGAAATCAAATCAAAATTTTAAATCATATGTTCATTTTGAATAAATTAGACCAAAAGTGATATTAATTTATGATAATTGCAACCACAATTAATATGGTTTCTATGTAAATCAGATCAAATGACACTTGCCAGGATAGAGAAGCATGTGTCAGATTCACAGAGAATGACATTGATTTGGCATGAGGTATACTTGGTAAACAAATAAGACTCGCATTGATATCTATATTCTGACCATGTAAAAGGTCCCTTGCGTGTGAGTTCATGATGGACAGCTATCAACAAGCTTTTTCAGAGAAAAATCTATTTTCATTCACCAAAATAAAAAAGTTGTGGTCTTTTTTTTTCTCCTTTTTTATTTTTAAACATATTAACAGGGTTTTTTTTCTCTATGTGGCAATGTCTAGATAAAACAATGAATTATTTTTAAAAACTAATTTCAGAAACTATAATAATCAAATAATTAATTTTCATATAAATTGAATATATTCTGTATTGTTTCACACCAGGATTTCACTGCAAAAGCAGAATGAATTTCAGCATATTTACAACTATGGATGCATGCATACATGGTTTAATATTTCTAATTAATCTTGTTAACTAAAATTAATTTCACAGTTATTTTAACTTTGCATATATTGAAAAAATAAAAATATCACAAAATTATAGCTCTTTGCCCTCCAAAATCTTTTATTTTGCGTTAAGCTTGGGGTATTTAAGAGATTATTAGTAAAAGTGGAAAATTCATTAAAAAACTGAATGAATGTTTTTGTCATATTTATATATAGACTTTTTATTTTTCAGTACAAAGTATCATTCTAAAGGTTTGCAACAATTATCCCGCTAATTACGCAGTGTTTTATTTTAGTTGTCTTTCTATCTAGCTGTACAACACCCTAACATTTAGGTCATATGAAACGTAACAGACCAGAAAACCGCTGTCGCCAGAAAGCCAGTTTAAAAAAAAATAAAAGATCTTTTTTTTTCTGAAGGACAGTTATCACCGTGAAAAAAGAAAAAATGCCCAAAAAACTAATAGTCGGATATTAGTTCCTCCTTTAACCACATGTGTGTATCCACATTTCAGCTTGTGTTGCATTACTTTCATCAGTAATGTCCGAAATTGAGAATAATCACAACAGGGATACAACTTTGAGAAAGGATGACTTTTAAAATAATTGAAATATTCTGTCCGTGGATTTATTGAGGAACAAAGGAGATTATCAAAAGCTATCAAGGTTGTTCTTGTTTCTTCTTAATTTTTACAAACGAAAAGTGATTTTTGAGACCAGGCTTCGTTTCATATCATCTCGTTGTTGACTGAGCTTTTCTTATAATTTTTATTTTATTTAAAAATTATTGTAAACTTTTCAT
The DNA here is from genome assembly GCA_033439105.1 of Magallana nippona. Taxonomy (NCBI): domain Eukaryota; kingdom Metazoa; phylum Mollusca; class Bivalvia; order Ostreida; family Ostreidae; genus Magallana; species Magallana nippona. The sequence goes on along the minus strand of CM065922.1, from coordinate 42,333,328 downwards.
TATCAGTATTGATAAAAAGTTTCCTTTTTCCTACTAGCTAACAAAATCTCATTCAATCATTCAATTAATCTTTCGTTCTTATATATATATAAATTATATCTTTCATTCAATAAATAAATGGTTAACCCATGGATAGAAAAATAATCTCATTTAACAGAAAAATCTACCATAATATCTATGTATTAGCAAACAAAATTCCCAATAAAACAGTATACGTTCAGTGCATCCATACTAAACAAAATACACAATACCTGGTCATTCTTTTTTATCATAGTTATTCATTTTTAAGTATCAAATTTAGTATTTATCTCCAAAAACTTTCTAAAATATCTACTTTTCTTTGAAATAAGTCAAATATAAATAAGTTAATATATAAATTAAGAGAAAACAGAATTTAAAAATCTGCTTTCTTTAGTTTATACATTGATATTATTAATAAAACTTTACAAAGGGGATAAAATTTAAAAAAAAAAAAGGAGAAAAGTTACTTATATCATGTATATTTCACATTAAATTCATTAATAATATATTTTATTTTACTTAATTGTTCTGATCATGTGTGAAAAAGAGAGGTGAAAGAGAATTTTCCACAACAGAAAAGTCGCTACGTATTAGAGTTAGAGTCGTTAGCAGTATCAAATCCCATAACCTAAATTTTTCAAATGTGTAGCTATAACCTACCGCTTTGTAAAGAAGCAACTTTCTGTTCAGCCTCTCCGAGTTTCTTGGCCACTGATAATTGAGTCTCCTGCAACTGTCTCTCCTTCTCCGTAAAAACTCGCTGTAAATCCCGTTCCTTTTCTTTGCTTCTTGCCTAAATGTTCACAATCGGTCCATAAGTAATCAGCAAATGTTATATAAAAACAAAACAACTTCTTGTTTTTGAAAGTTTTTGATTACCAAAATAAAATCACAACTGATCTATCCTCTTCAAGAAGTGACGTGATCAAAAAGTTTGAAATCACAAGGACCTAGGTGTCAGCCGCTGTCCGACAACTTTGAGAGTGCCAGAGAAATAGATTAACAAACATACAGTAGTGTCGTTTGATTGATTCTCTGTTCACTAACGTATTGGCCAGCCATGCGTGACTGCTAAATGAGCGCAAAAGTAACACAGGCCTCCAAAAGCCAAGAATCAATGGTGACAGCCATGCAGACAGGCATTTGTTGGTCAAGGATGACCACCCATCAAACAGTCAATGTCAAGACAATATATCTTTATAAATTATCTATATGAGGAGTTAATATCTTTTGCGTAAATTGTGGATGTCACATGGAGGAAGATACAGAATTTTTTACAGGCACAAATTTTTGTTATAAAAATTTCATAATATAGAAATTTAAAGAGATTTTAGATGGTAAAGAGTAATATTTTGCCATTAATGATATTATTAATCAATTGTGATTTTTTTCTCTCAGAGAAAGTTACTTTAAATTAACAAGTAAACAGTCAAGAGATAGTTTATTCATTTGTCTTGTGATAGAGTGCTTTGGCATAAAGAGAATTGGAGTATTAAAAATATTAGGAAACATTAAATGAATACATGTATATATATATCAGAAATAAATTTAGGGGAAAATAGATTAAATATAAAGTTTAAAAGCTGGTCAATTCCATGAATAATAATTCCATGAGTTTAATTTTATAAGATTGACTTTTTATAACATAACTAGCTGTGCACAGCTATATACTCATGTTATGAAAAATCAATCTTATAAAATTTAACTCATCATGCTCATGAGTAAAATATTTGTTTTTGATGATAGATAATGTTTGTGTCATATATTAGGTGGTAAATTTATAATCTCATTCTTTAAACCCATTTATCTACTTGTTAAGTAAGCTATCTCTGGCTTTTAGTTCATCTTTAAAATCCTAAATAAATACTTTTTCAGCTAATATCAAAATAATCGAAGACCATGCAATTCGCAAAATATTTGTTCTTCAATAAATCACATCTAAGAAAGAGACATAGTTGATTTTTTCCAATATATAAGAAACAATAAGCTATAAATGTACATTTGTATTAAAGGACAGAATTGCTTTGTACAGCTCCTCGTGTCAATGATAACATTATTGATTACCTAAGGGACAAGGGGAGTCTTGACAAACATTTCCTGTGATTGGATGAACATTGTCCAGGACTCAAACTAGTCACAGATTAGGTCCTGCACACTTACGTCTTTGATTTACAATGTCTCCTCTCCTTTTTCTTTTATTTTGTCAGTCAACACATTATATAAATTCACTGAATTAATGCCTGCAGATTCTGAATATCCCTATCAACCATAGGTGTACATGCATCTTTTAAAAAAAAATCTATTTAGCTTTCTAAATTAGGCCAGATTAGTTTTATTTCACATACCTGGTATGATATGTTAATTATGGGAAAAATCATAATTTTTGTTGGATTAATATCATATATTTTAAAGGGGAAAATCCTAAAATTCTTTTTAAGAAAAGAAAAAAAAAAAAATATATATATATATATATACCAGTATATATATAAAAGAAAAATTGTAATAAGATCAGCACAATTTAATTCCTTTATCTTTTGAATATTCCCCAAAATTTTCAAATTCAGATTAACTAATTCCTGATGTAATTAATCTATTTACATCATTATGCTTTGAGTACTATTACATAAAATTGCATCACAAAATCAGGAAATTTGTACAGGAAATGATTTTTGAAAAATGGGTACTTTCAAGAAAACTTTAAAAAACAGTTCCAACTTTATTAATACATAATGCAAAAATATTACAAAAAAGGAATTGGAATAGTTAATTATGAATATATACATAAGTGACACCTAGCAGAAAATTTAAACAAAATTATCCTTCATATGATAGTTAGAAAAGGTCCCACAGAGATTGTGACAATATGTATAATTATATATTTTTTATTTGGCGCAGTTACAAGCTACGGTACCAATCATTTATCATTTTAACTCTCCCAATTAATTACTGTTACTCGTTTAAGATAATAAGAATATTCTTTTTATTTAATATAAAATTTTCTTAGTATTAAGGAGATGAATTAGATAGGTCATGTGTAAACAATACACGCCATGCCAGCTTTGCTGCTAAATATTTCAAATAGCTATAGTTTAATTACACATATATGTATATATTCAAATACATGTACCAGCTAGGACACACCTTTACATAAGAAATAATATTTGCTCAGTCTGTAAAAGTTTTGATAAACTGGATGTGTATTCATTTAGAATTTTTAGAATTCTAGTTTATCTTAATATGTGTATCTGTTGAAAATTAAAAATGGCAAAAACATGTATCAGTAATTTTTATGAAATAAAAGATGGTTTTGTTCTGTTACTTAAACCCAAAATGGTTCAGAATATTGTCACTTCAGACAGAAAAATTTATATAAAATTGTTCACTTACTGAAGAAAATTTAAGAACTGTTTAAAACAATCTGGATTA
>CM065922.1:42317381-42322381 GCA_033439105.1 Magallana nippona | reverse complement strand
TATTAACCAGATTGAGAAAATATCATGTAAATTTGTCATTTAAGCCATTAGCTATAAACACTTGATAAAAATGGACTCTTATCTGATGTGAATTTGATTCTGTTTGATTACTTCGGCACATCAGATCACAATAAAGGCCATCGCTTAAATACTGGAAAAGTCGGCATTCTGTGTCAACTGTTACCTGAAGTCGAAGTTTCGCCAGAGAGATGTAATCATTGTCAATACACCTAGTATCTTACGAAATATCCATATAACTCTCCCGACAAAGAGATTGGCCCGATAGGGATCTTTTCATATAAAATTGCTATTTTTCCTAACATAAAATGTAACCAAGATATTCCCTCTTCAATTCATTTATGTAAATTTTTGGAAAAAACATATATCCAATTTCCCCTCACAATGAATTGTCAATTTGATTCTATTCCTCTTATTTACCTGCCTGAATAATCATGGATCAAGGTAGATCCCTTCTCAAGATCAAAACCTCGAAATAGTTACTGCCCTACCGTCGATACATGGGATGGCTGTCTATTGATAACAATGCACGAACACGGTACATTAAGCAAACAAGTAACGTGACAGAAATTTCAATACCCCGCACCATCAACTCTCCATCAAAATTTGATATCATGCTGTTTAACAAAAATCCCCAACATCATCATATTATATTCCAAGCACAAAAAAGAAAATCAAACTACAATGGAATGCAAAAATGAAAAAAAAATCCTTGGCAAAATCTTCAGCCACAGGTGTGCATTTATTGTCTTAATTTACAATCAAAGCTTAATTGCAATCACTCAGACTATCATCATTGTCTGAAAGTCAGGAAAAAATACAAAAAATCCATTTTAGATTTAAATAAGAATTCAGAAGTATGTCATTTGATCAAATTTTCCAACACTGGTTGTTGCAACTTTAAAAAACAATCTCTCTCTCTCCTCTCTCTCTCTCTCTCTCCCCCCCCCCCCCCAATTCAACAGTTATGTCACCTTGAAGACAGAATCAGTAAGTCTATTTCTTCTTCGCAACCATGGCAGAAAGCTTATACTTACCAATTGTACATGTGATATCGACTACAGTGCACCCCATTATCTTCAGCATCAATAATCCCCACTTCCTTGTACCAGGAGTAATAGGTTTGACAAGTTTTGGGATATTATTCAAGGCCTATCATAGCGTTTGATGTTTTTCACCAGAGCTGTCTGGCAAACAGTACTGAAGCACACTTATCAGCATAGATTAGCAGAAAATAACGCATCAGTATTATGAATTATGATAGATATCCAGATCACTTCATATTCCTACAATAGGGCTGCCATTCCAAACTAACTGCACATGCAATGATGCATGTGCATAAACGCATAGATCTGTGAAGTTCTCGCTCTAAAGAAAACACAATGGTTGCTTTTTCTTTCCCTTTTTTCCACCCCAATTTTTAAAACAAATTTAAAGATTTCTTTTCAAACTAGCATCCAACTCAGCATGAGATATTAGAAGATTAAAACTCCATCCTAGTAGCATAATTACATTCTTGACCAATACCAGTCTAAAGGGAAAATGTGCTTATTCATTGGGTCAGCAGACTACACAATATTGAACTGTGGGGATCTATATTCAATTCAGACACTCAATGTCAACCACTTCGAGCAATTATTTTCTAAACCGTAAGTGGAAGATTTCGGATAGTGATATCTCCTACCTAATAAAGCCTAGCACAGCACTTATTCAAACACTCTTCAATAGGGTCCTCCTTCTAGGAGATCTAGAACACACAATTAATTGACACAAATCTGTCGTTCCATATGTGACCAATAAAACAACACTCAAATTACTACTTTTTTCTCCACCTTTCCCATGATCGATCAAAGTTCATATGTGGCAAAAACAAAGTATCAAAAAAAAATTAAAGCAGACAAACAAACAAAACCTAATACAAAAAAAACCATCCAAACTTAATATCTTAATCAAAATGAACTGTTTTAATTTGCAACTGAAAAAACTAAAACCTTGAAACTCCATAATTTAAATTGACTTTTTTCTCCATCTTTCCCATGTTGATCGACCAAAGTTCACAAGTGGCAAAAACATAATATCAAAGCAAACATACCCAAAAAAAACACACACCGAAAAAAATTTACAAATTAATATCTTAAACAAAATTAACTAGGTTACTCTGCAAGTGAAAACAAACCAATACCTGGAAACTCCACATTTTAAATCATACATCGTGCTTTCCTATGACAGGCCTGCAAAGCTCTCCACTGCTGTCATGTTTCCAGACCGAACTCGACAAAACCTACCTTTATCTACACCAGCAATCATTCCAGTGCTTCCTCTTTAAGGACATGTAATTAAATGATGCTTTAACAAACATTGATGTCATCAGCAATCAATAAGCCTCAATTCTTCCTGGTTAGACACTGTGAGAGCTTTCCATTCTTAAGTTAACCTTATTGGTTATTTTTTACATAATTGCCAATCAAAGGCACAATGCATAATGTTACATATGACATCATTGACATAGCAAAGTATTGTTTTTAAAATTAACAATTCAAAAACACATACCTTCTGCTTTTAAGACCGAATCTGAAAATCTGAAATCTGCAGAATTTGCAAACAAAAGGATAAGGTTTTTTTTTCACTTCTTTCTTTTTTTTCAAAAATTGATTTAGGAGGATATTTGGCCAGACATCAAACCCCGATCCGCTTTCTCCTTAATCACTTTTAGATTTGCCATAATCTAGTTTTGCTTGTGTTCCAGAATGACGTGTATCCATCCCAATCGAACAATCCAATGTCAATTTTACTGCAGTTTAATTGGATGCACTTAGATAAAACCAATGAGCATGAAAATATACACTAGTATAGCACTTGTTGAGTAGTGTATGCATGTCTTAAAATATCTTTCGAAGAAGACCTAAAAATGTATCTCCTAAAATTTATATGCAGTTGCGGTTCAGAACAAAAGTTTAATCAAAGATTCAATTCACATAGAGAAGCTGAAACCAAGATTTTCTTGTTCTAAAAGATGTAAGCTGCCTTGAACTTGACGTAAAGACTTGAAATTGACATATATATGTACATATATTTGAAACCCCCAAAAACAGAATTGCTAAAGTGAGGGACTCCTACCAGTGCTTGAGGAACATTAAGACATGTCTGACCGTCTTTCTAGGACATGCTTGCAATAGCATCTGATTGGAGCTGGGTGGTTTGGCCTGATTGGAAATTGATGGCCGGGTAGCTTTGTTACCTAGCCCTTCAGGTATCTACCATAAGCAAGCATGCTGACTGGATTAAAAGCAATGTTTATATTTAAATCACTTTCCCATTATCTCAAAACCTGGGATTACCCTAAATCAATAATATCAAACAGCCTACCCCAGACTTTTAATAAACACCTTTCGCAGACAACTTGATCAACAGCTTATAGACTGACATTCAGTATAAATGTCAAATCGATACATTTGATCCTTGTCTTCTTAATTATCTCCCCTTGCATTGCTAGGCGCTGTTTCCTCTTCAAGTAATTTTCTTTATTAAAAATGAAAGAATTTTAATGTTGAAATCATACTAAAAACACAACACTCAAGTCCTTACAAAGAAATGTAATTTTTCAAGATTTCAAGAGAAATACGGTCCTTTTCTGAACAAGATTAAAAAAAAACTTGAAATAGAAATAAAATCTGCAAGGTCAATTCATGATATGCACTTAAAAAGTTTACTAATTTCAATGATATAAGTATTCAGGTTAGAAGTGACTGGTAGAAAGTTCTTGTGAGTCAGATCAATGGATCGCCTATTGACTGATCGTGTAGTGGGCTTCTTAAGAGAGCAACTAAGTGTTTGAGTGCATTTTCTTATCAACTTCAGCCACATTTAGTTATGAATCTGAAAATATTCTCTCATCTGAACAACGTTATGCACAAAGGCCATTGTTGTACACTTGTAATTTAATCACAATTTTGGGCTGCAAGATCACAGAGGTACTTCTTAGCCAGAGTGACAACTTGGCTACAAGAGTTCCGATCATCAGAATCATTAATTGGCACACCAATCCCATTTATTTATTTTTTTTTTTTTTTATAAAAAGCAATCAAAAATGACATACATAATTTCTAAGATACTCACACTTAATCCAGCAAATCAACAAAAAACTAATGAGTGACAAAAGTCCTCTTCAAAACTGCAAGGAACCAGATGATGGGCAAAAGAAACAAGAGCTTGCTGAACAAAATCTTAAGCAGGTTTTGTACATGTAATGAGGCGATCGAGCATCTATAAATCTGATTTTTGATACAAAACAGAGCCAAGGATGTGTTATATCAATAAAAATCTGCCCGATTATTGTATAAAAAGAGAAGAAGGATTTAAAAAACCGACCAGAGTTATAAATCATATTCTAGACCAGTTCTCATTAGCTTCCCCAATCAATCCAGGAAGTAGCAATTATTCACGGTCTTTTAAAACCTTTTTTATCAGTGATTGAATGATTCAGTTTGTATACAAATTTTCTTCAACTGTTGCCACTTTGTATCACCGAATAGATGTCTCACCATGGGAACTCGGCAACATTCGCTATACCCAAATCAATCAAAGTTTACAGTTTTTGAAATCCTTACCATTATAAAAAAAAAATGATTCTGCACCCAGTAGCAGCCAAGCATCATATGGACCCGAATTATAACTGCAGTATATTTAGCCGAACCTGACCCCCAAAATCACCTGACACATCTTCTGCACCAAATGTGTGACTAGAGTACAAAATTAATACACAAGACATATTTTTGCTGTTATTGATACTGTTGAGAAAATATCTTTTTCAGATATGTTCTCTGCCACAGAAAATTCAGCGTGCATTGATTAGCATTTTTTAGAGCCATTCCCGATCAGAAAAACAAGAGAGACCAAAGACATGAGATAAGTATTTGCTACAACATCAAAAACATTTCCTTCAAATTTCTGCGGTCTTAACAATGAGGATAATTTCTTGGTAA
>CM065922.1:42132381-42304881 GCA_033439105.1 Magallana nippona | reverse complement strand
ATTGATAATCATATATAAAGTTAAATCCTTCTCCGAGCGCATAAGGCTAGTGCTTATCCCTGGTTTCCATTGTGGTAAGGGAATGAGAGTCAGTGACTCCCCCTGGAAGGGACACCAGTACATCACAGGTTAACTCCCAGCTAATGCCAGTACCCAATTTCAGCTGGGTGGACTGAGACAAGTGCCTTGTCTAAGGGCACAACACAACATCAAGTGACCACAGTGGGGTTTGAACAAGCGACCTTCGGCTTCGGCCTAATGCCTATGACCACTGAGCCATGTGCTCCATGAATGATACTTGTCCTTTACCAGTTAGGTCCATTATCCTCACACTTCTATGGTGGAAATCTTGCTAGTAATCTTGTACATTTATTATTTAATACTAATAATGCTTATAATCATGATAATAAACAAGTTTTCTTAATATGATCATTGTTTTCATACAATGTACCTCCCAAAAATATAAACTTGCTTTTTCTCTGGTAGATTGAAATTAATGAATGTAAAACCAATGTAAATACAAAAAGTTTCCCATGGTCAGAAAGCAAATGCAATGCTGTGCGGGATGTATGATAAAGAAAAGCAGAGTGCAAACCCCAAAAATAACATTGAATTCACTTTGACATACCGTACATATTTTGGTCTCTATTTCAGACTCTTTTATGTACTGATCCTCCAAGATTTGATGTTGATGGGATTGATTTCAACCAGTCAAAAAGCTTCTTAGCCATATGGGGAAGCTCTGGAGTTATGGTTTTGGAAATGCCTCAAAGATGGGGAAAGTATTCAGAATTTGAAGGAGGGAAACCAGCAGTAACTTGCAAGTAAGAGAGTGAACAAATTCTTACCTAGTTTATTTTTTTTTAAATGAATCAATGACTTGATATGTGGTTCATTTTATGAATCTCTTTGTGTTGCAAACTATATACTAGTACGGTAATCAAAGTAATCTTGGTCTGATGTAGACCAAAAAATAAAAACCCTGCATATTCATTGGTCGAGAAGAATCCTGTTTTATTCCGCTTTTTGTCATACTGACTTTATGTTGAAACTAAATTTCCCATTATAAATGTGACTTGTTAACCCAAAATGAAATTACTGATAATAGACTTCATGAACTTGACCTACAAACATAGTATTGCAGGCCCATATATCATGAGGTTTTTTGACCTTGCCAGCTTGTCCAATGTCTAGTTTGAATAAAGAATCTTGCATTAATTCATCCATATGCTGAATTTAGTTATTACAAAATAGTGCAATTTGAATGATATGAAACTTTTCAGAACAACCAGTGTTGCAGAACATTACTTTACAAGTCACAAAAGTGTCCAGCTTCTACAGGTGGCGTGGCATCCAGGCAGCGAAACCGATTCTCACATGACACTCCTCACATCCGACAACCTCATCAGGTCTATAAATTATCTTTGCTCTGACAAAAGATATATTATATTAAAAATTGTTGGGTTTTTTCCCCATTATTAGTGTATCTGGAACTATTATCAAAGTACCTAAAATAAAAAATTTCTGATATATTATCTGCTGACTTCTCATTTCATTTTCACTGATATATCATATTCATATATGATCTTGTTTTTTTCAGTACATATGATTTAAGGGAGCCAGATGTTCCTATCCACACTGTGAAGCTAGGTGACTCCCTGCAGGACCTAACAGATTCTCCCTCCAAACCCTCGTACCGAGCCGCTCTAGGCGATGTAGCAGCATCTTTTGACTTCGGCCCACCAGTAGAACTCAAAAGAAAGAACCGGTTCCATTCCACTCTTACAAGTCCAGATGTGGTGTGGCCTGCTTACATTGTGTTTGGAAATGGTGATGTTGTCATTGCATACACAGACCTATCTCCAGACCCTGCAAGGTTGGTGTTTTTTGGGAGGTTCAGTTGACAATGCATTTGTTATTGTTTGAGCTGTTTGGAGTCTCTTTATATTAATATACATTAACAAAATAAAGCAAAGTGTAAAAAATGTCTCTACATTTAATTTAAATTTTGCTTTGATTTCAAGCAGCTATAGATTACAAATAAATGTAGGATGTAAAAATCTTATGGATTCGTTCTCTTCAATTCATTAACCAGAATCCTGTTTCTTTGCAATAAACATTAAGGTGCCAGTTTCATTAAAATACTGTGGAATCATTAAATTTAGTATGGGGCCAATTTTCGTAGATATATTAAATTTTTCACTCGTTCATTGGGACAAAATTTTGTGCATTAACTTGTTTGATGATTAAATTGATACATGTTTCATAGCTCATTGAGGAGTAAGTTCGTGGATGAGGGGGTCCACTAAATCAGTAAAGAATTGAGCCACCCTGAATTATAATGATCCTATGGTGGTTTTTAAAAATCCAAGACTATAGTTAGTGAAACTTTCATCAACAACTGGCTGAATCCTTTTTATTTTATTTTTTATTGAATGAATTGAAATGCCAGCAATAATGAGGTTACAGTAAAACTTATTCAATCTGTATGATGTGAATGCCCGCTTATTCTCTAAGCTGGTGAAGTCATGTAGTCCTTAAGTATTTCCTTATCATTTTGATATTTAATCAATGTGAAAACCAGATCTGGTCTAGACTGTAAATTAAGAACCAATTGCTCAGAACATCAGTGATTTGTGTTTGTTAATCCGCCCTCTTAATTTCATCTGCATGTATTTTATCGTGATTCAAATATATACCTCACGTAGAGTACTATTTAGGTAATTAAAGATTCATTTTCCTTTGGTTTAAGGATGCTGAATAAATATCACTTTTTGTTATCATTTTCATTTCGTTATGGTGGTGCTTCAGAAATGGCCGTTAATTTTTATAGAATCTCTCCGTGCAATTACAAAAATTGGCTACTCACCCAGGGACTAGTGGCAGTAACAAAGTCACTAGCCGAACAATTACTGAACAGTTGACTCCCTAATGAACTTCTTCAAAACTATAAGCTTAAAAATTTTCAAGGCAAAATAAATATAGCCATACAAACAATTGTTTGTGTCATATATTTTATTTTTTTATTCAATCTGTTTTGCCGTACCTGGTCCAGCAGTAGATTCACATATTTCATCATCTGTTTTCTAGCCAAAAAGAAGTGCATGTATCTGGACAATAGATCATTACAATAGGACATTCAATCATTATGAACAATTGTGTCAACAAGTTTGACTGGGTTACCGTTAATTTTAGAAAACGATGAGACTAGAAGAAGAGCTCGAAATTGTTTGGCATCTCGATTATTATTGTCATCAAGCAAACGTTTGCTCTTATAATTAATTATCATCAGTTACCTCAATCATGTTAAATATTTTTCATTGTCTAGCAATGTACAATGCATTTATACGTTAAAGCACATTTTAAAAGATCTTGATTTTGCAACAAAGTTAAATCGTACGGAAATTTAGTCGATGTTATATTGACACTTGATACTTCATACACTTGATTCGGTTAAGGTGGCTCATTACACCTTGAAATATTTTCTCAAATCAGCAGAAAATTAATTGATTATGATAGATAGCAAGATGAATAAGATGTATAAAAGTCAAATAGGTGAAAAATTTGCAATTTTGGATAAAAAATTATCTTTTCAAAAATTTAGTTCAGTCAACATAAACAAAAATTCCCCAGGCGTATTCGAACTCATGATCTGCGGTTCACAAGCCCGATACTTGAACCACTGAGCTATGACAATATACAACCAAATTGATTGATACAAACATTTTAACAAAACATTTGAATTGCCATATTGTGATGTAGTGTCTTAAAAAGTATAAGTGTAGGTGACGTGAGGTACCTTAAGATTTACTAGCGCCCCATTAATGGACTTAAACAGGGAAGATTAGTGCTAGCCCGACTTCTAAAATCGGTAGCCCGGGGCGTTGGGCGATGATAACTTCACACCCCTGCAGAAGTATTGACTTGCATGGACCGAATTCATCTATGTGATAATGTAGAAAAAAACACACATAAAGTTGCAGTCAAAATTACTAAAAAGAAATATTAAATACAATGATCAACATCAAAAATGGCACAGGAAGTAATGTATTGATAATCAGTGGGGAGGCAATAAATATGGCTGATTTTAATGAGTCAGAACAGAATTCTTGCACTACATAATTAGATTTGTTGGGCGTTTAAAACATTTTTTGTACAGATATGGTAGACTTATTCTTATAAAACAGCATAATTATGTTAACATAAATAAATTGCATGGTATTGAACTTTAAAAGTTAAAATGTCCTTCAATCCGGATGTTGCATAATCACAAAAATTTAGCTAAGTTTTTCTGTATATGCACATGAACTTGATATGACCTCATGTGCCCACTCATTGAAAAGGGATGAAATTTCCATATACATGTAGTTATTATTAAAACTTAGAGATCTGAACTTCATTTGTTATGAGCATTTTTATTAGAATGTAGATACATTGAGAGCAAACTGTGAAAACGTAATGTCCACACTGTGGAGTTGTAGACATTCATACTTATTCCTGTAACTGAGTTTGTCTTTCAACTAACTCATTTAGTTATTAATTAAAATGTCTGACATATTCAAAATGATAACACTTATAATTTTAAAATATATTCGCTAGCTCTGTTATTTGTGAGAGTCATGCTCTTTGAAATACATAATTATTGGTTCTTGATAAAAGTTTTATTTTTGTAAGAAATAGTTTACGGTATCTTTTTATAAGGACATTCTGTAATTTCTAGAAAGTCTTAAGAAACACAGCTGTTAAGTGTAACATGTTGTTTTGTGACGAATTGGCAGCATTCAGAAACTGAGTCTCCAGGGGCCCCTAGTGATGCTCCCTCCTGCTGAGGACAACTACGGGGTGGATGCCTGTTCTATTGCTGTCCTAGGGACCGTTCCATCAGTTCTAGTGATAGGCACCAGGGACGGAAAGCTACACCATTGTCTAGTGATGCAGTCTAGCCTTGAGGACACCAATCTTCAGGTTTACAAATTTATGTTTTGATCTTAAATTATTAAAGTGTTGTTTTTGTGAGACTGATTTTTGTGTTGTTTTGCTATTGATTGAGTCATGATAAAGACTACAATATAATCAAATACATCTAATCTTGATTTTGTTTTCATGCACATGTACAAATGAATTTCTGATCAGTCAGTTTTCATGAATAATGTTGCTTGTCTGTAAACAATGAACTTCATTATGAGATGTAATTACAGTCTGAGAGTCAATCTATGATCTCCACGGATACCAGCTTTCTGTATGAGGCCCCGGATGACGTCTCCCTCTATGTTTATGAGAGTGTGGAACTAGAACTTTCCCTCACAACCACCTCCTTGAAAACTGATGAGTTCATAGAAGACACCTTTACCTGTCCAATCAAAATGATCAAAGGTAATCAATGACATGTGGATATTTCATGCTTTTATATTGTTGTTTTTACACCTTGTTCCCTGGTACATCAACATCATTAAGATAAATGTTATAAATTTTGAAGCTTTGTTTCTTGCATTATCACTGGTGTGAGAAAGATTTGTCCAGTGTGAGACAGCAGTGAGATTTTTTTTGTCTTACACTTTGTATTACAACAACTTCAAAATAGTTGTAGCAATTGACATATATAAAGGAACTGGCTTTTTCCTTGCTTTTTAGCACTCTGATTAACAGTATAAATAATTTTTGTACATTTCTCACTGTATATGCACAACTGAAAATATATTTTAAAAGAAATGTACAGTTGAACTTTGATATCTCGAACACTGATATCTCGAATACAATGGATATGTCGAAGTGATTTGTTTTTAAAGTATTTTACCCTTGATATCTCGAATTCTCGGATATCTCAAGGTTTTTAAACAGTTCCATCTAGTTCGAGATAACGAAGTTTGACTGTACTTATAACATGTGCAGTAAAGCACATTTATTGTGCCAGAGACAAACAATTTTGACTCATTATAAAAGTAATTTATTATACCCGAAAGGTGTATATGTTTTAAGACTAGGGGGAACTTCAGTGTAAGGGTAAATTCATTATAAGCTTGATTGTTGTAACTGTGTATGATCTGTCATTCAGCAGACATTTTGATACTGACCAAGAACTGTGATCAAATTTCAAACACAGATTGACCATGACAAGTATCTTCAAAAATGCTTTTTAGTTAAATTTTTCTCACGTATGACCTATCTAGCAGAAATTTCACCAACAAAGTTCCTTTGGATAAATAGTGTTATGACCTTAAACAAATTTCCTAGATCAAAGGTCAAGGTCATTATCTCCATGTAATATTCTTTTCAGGATTATATTTTTTCTTCCCTCAGCCTTTTGTTGCTATTATTTAGCCGTTGAGGGCCCAAAGCATGATGGGTAAACTGGTTCAATGACTTTAAATTGAGGTAGGGGTCTTAGCATATCTATGTGAAAAATCCAAGTCCTTAGCAGATTTGTGAACAAAATCATTTCCATAAAAATAATTCTTCTTCCTTATTTGGCTCAGTCTTTATCTAAAATATGCCCTTGTGTAAAAGTTAAAAGTTCAGATAACTCTCAGAAAAAGCCTCGCATGATTTTCTAATCTGGTTCATATTTAAATCAAAGAGAGTCCATGAATAAAGTGTGTTCACTGTCTTCAAACCAAGTTTTCAAACCAGTCTTTTACAAGTTTTTTAACTTTTATGTGTTATTCAAATAAAAGTGTAGCTCTTAGGGATGGTCTTCATCTCAATAATGTCTAGTTTTGATCTAAAATAGCTTGCTGGGCACCAGATGGTCAAATTCATTGCTGATTAGAGGGTTTAAATGTTAAGACATTTTGAAAACACAATGCACATGATTATTGGAAATCAGAAATATCAACATAGTTGATGAGTTGAATAAATGAATACAGTGCGTATTTTGTAAAATTTTGTTGTCTGTGTTTCTGCCAGCTAGTGCTCTTTGTCTTTTAGAATTTTTTTTTCAAAAGTAACATTGAACCCTGACTTAATCCTTTTAATCCAGAAGTGAGATTAGCTGGACTTTTTGTTATAATTGAGTATGAATAAAAAGCTACTGATTACCAAAAAATGTATTCATTTCATGTAACAAGTAAGAATAACAGGTGGGTTGTATCTGCAATTTTCACGAATGTCAACTGAAAATGCCTTACTACATCTTAAAATCGTATCATATTCACCTCATTTTTTAAAAAGAATCAATTTTAATTAGGCTATACTGTAAACCGTCTTCTATTTGCGTGTGAGAAATTTCCACAAGCTTCGTGAGAGTCTCACAGCAAACCAGTCCTCCAATGTATGTGGTATTTTATTTTTCAGATAATCTACATCTTAATCGCAAAAAAATTGTTGCCCCATACCAGTTTATTTCTGGTAAATTGCGAAATAAAGTCCGCAAATAAAAGTTGGTTTACAGTTATCTCACTGTATGGTCTACCTTTAGTCCTTTTTGATGATCATTTAAAAAACTAGTTGTGTCATAGTTGGAATAGTAGTAAAAATTCCTTGCAATTCAAAATGGATGTGAGTACTGATTAAATCTTTTAAGGCCCTATGAGTAGCTGTCTGTGAGTATAAGTGAAAGATCCTCTTTAAAATGAACATATCAGAAAATCTTTGCTAGTCTGCAGACAATGTCCAGTTATGCATAATATACATGTCAAAATTACAGAACTACAGTATATTCAAGCAGCTATATAGATTTATCCTTTTTACTTTTGATAAGAAAAAATCTTAAGAACTCATAGTGAAACCAAAGATTTTCATGACTCAAGGTCATTGTGTAGCCAAACCCATGGCAAGTCATTTGAAGGTCAAGGTCACTAACAAAAATGATTAATTTTGATTCAGAACAAGGATTTTAATAATGTTATAAATATGAAACATCAGGGATTCAGTCTTGGGACTTTTATCATGTCTAACACAGGAATGTTCAAAGGTAAATTGATTATTATATAGTTTCTCTAATAAAATGTCACTCGTCTGGTAGTACATGTGCAATATCATTATGGATATAACCAAAAAGAGAAACGAGCACCTCTAGGACAGTAAAGTGTTTGAAGGTTTATGAACGCAGCTTGATAATTCATTTATTTACTGGTAAATAAATTTATAACAGAGCAGAAGGCATAGATGGTACAGATTTATGAGGCCAAACGACAAACAACTTAATTTTACACCCAAGTTAGTGAGAATAATATTAGCATTTTGTTGAAACCCTCATAAAATGATAAATAATGAAGTGACTGAAAGTTATGCACAGACAATGAATATGTAGACTTTTTACGGCATTAATGAAGTTTCTTGGGCTTCATTCATTAATTTCCCATTAATTTGCCTCTGTCGGTTGGCTTTCACTGACACAGAATGCACATGGTGTAATGATATTTGTTTTGTAAATGCAGTTTATTTTAGACGTAGCCTATGCCACAACAGTAAACAAGGGGACCGCGTATAACGCCTGTTTGTGTGTACCAAATCGTCATTTGTCTATCATGTTGTTTTATTTCAGTTATCGTGACTGTGTGAATGGCCCAAATGAAAGGAGTGCTTATATAATGGGATATTAGATTGTTTCTCATTAGATTTGTTAGAGTCATTTTTTCTGTTTTCATGATTATTATATTCACATGAATTAATACTGTAAGTAATAGTAGCAAGACACATTTGTGCAGGACTTGCAATTTCTTTTCACCATTTTTGTAAAAGCATATGTTGAAGAAAGTAAGAAAGAAGAAAAATGATTCAAAAGCACTCCTCACACATGCACAAACTTTTAAACAAACTTTTGATGAATTCTTTACGTTATATCATATATTTTAGCATATTTAAACGCTGCATGAACAATTTTGACTCATATTTCATCTGTCCAGAGGTGAACTTTAATTGGCAATTTTTTTTTTTACATACTTTATGTTTTCTACGTTCTCTCCAACTTTTCCCAAGACTTGAAGTTTTGGTTTTCAGAATTTATGCCTGACAGGAATTGTTAATCATTATGTCCTGTAATTTACGTTAGAACTTTAATATTTACTATATATAGGGTCTCTGTCATTGTGTTTGGAAAATTTACCCATCAGCACTAATTCTACCAGACAGACCATTAGTTAAAAGAGTTAAAAGATATTAGGTGGAGAATTTATAAACCAATGGCGGCAAAGGATGATGAAAAAAAAATTCAATGTTCTTTCGAATTTGAGAACATTCATTGGGTGCATTTGCCCATCATTTTATAGACAATAGCCCAGATGTAAAGGAAATGACAAATTTAGTTCCTGTTTTTTTCTTTTGCATATACATGCAGTTTTAATTCCTGCAAGTTTTGGTCCAATAGAATGGGTTTTTCTTACCAATAGAGGAAAGTTAGTTGTTAATTTCTTCTTTGTTTTTTAATTTGATAGTCTATTTGAAATATTTTGAAATTTAGAGGGCCAACTAAATTTTTGTAAAAATACTTGTCACTAAACCGTTCAAAATAAGTGAAATTGACCATAAAAAATTGTGTTTTTAATCCTAATATAAGAAGCTAACATGTACAAATTAGTTTTCATTAATGTACCATACCAATTTATTACAAATTTTACAACACTTAATTAAAGTGATGAAAGAGCTTTTTACTTTACAGGATTGAAAGTCTGCAATTTTTGTTTGTTCCGTTTTCTGGTTACCAATTTAAATGTTTCAATTTCCTTCAGATGTCCACAAGTTGTCAACATGTTGTCAATAAGAAAGATAAAACCTCTGAAATTTTATATTTGATAATTATGAAAATGGATGTGAAATACAGATGAAAAAGTTATCATCTTACACTTGATTACATTTAATATATATCTGTATCTTTATAAAAATATTTTGAACCTTTTAATACAGTGGTTATCTTAAAGAACTTGAATATAACAGTTAGAAAAGCAACTCACTCGCTCAGCCAATCAATGATTTACTTAAAAATACATGCAAGTGATATTTGAACATAATATGGATTTATCTTGAAAATAACCAATTTTTTATTGCCAAAAAATATGGGAATCTAGGAATGAGGTAAATATTTGTAAGTTCTTATTCAAAATGAGCAATAATTCAAAATATGTGATTTCAATGTTTAAAAGTGGATTAACCTGTTTGTAAAAATCCTGTAACATGTCTTATCATACAAAACAAATTTTAATTAAAGATAAAAATGACATTTTGTTAATATTAATTTCTTGTGTTCAAGAATGCTAATTTGAAAATTTAGTATCTGAAAAATCAATTTGATCAGTTAAGTGGTTGTTTTTAGGTTGCCATTGAATGAATTTGGAAAAAGTGTGAAATACAAGTCTAAAATCGATCCGGTTTCTATACTTAAAATATGCTTTGAATGCCCTGGATTTTTGTATCTATTGCTTAAAGAAGGATTAATCAAAACATGTTTTTGTTTACCAAGTACACTGATAATATTTCATATCGCATGTTCCTAATCTAGTTGTGTCGATAGTTTTAACTTTGATAATGATTTGAAATTTTACTAGTCATTGCCATTTGTAATTTACCTTGACCTTCAAGTTTGAATACTGTAAGTCGTTTTAATTCCAAGATATTAAAATTTCTCCTATTGAAAGTATCAGTCGTGATGGTTTTAATTTCACGCTGTAAGAAAATCAATTGATCAAAGTATAAACATTGAAACATTTTTGAAAACTAATGTTAGTATTCACCAGGGGGTTTTATTTAGCAGAAAAATGATAAATCGTGAACATAGTGAAATTAAAACCATGATCATGATTCAGATCTACAGTAATTCAAAATAATAGGTTGAAGTTTAATTTTTATGGATTAATTGACAGTCTGAGATAAATCAAATTCAAATAACAATGTACCCCCAAATGTACATAATTATATGTTAGAAAGACTTCATCTTCCCAAGTCAAGGGTTTGTGATCCGCTCCGCTTTACATTATATAGAGTGAAGCGGATCAGAAACTCTTGACTTGGGAAGATGGAAAGACTTGACCATATATAAAAATGTTGAAAGTTAATAGTTGTATATAAATAAATAAATGCTTAATACTTTGATTGTTTGTGTATTGGGTGAGCAGTTGTGGCTTATGTGAAATAAAAATGAAACTTTTTCAATATTCAATGCCATTTTTATTTTCTGTGCACTGTCCTAATTGTTTATATAGTTTTAAATATTTTTTTATTTCATAACTTTCAAAGCTAAATAAATATTCTTTTAGGGTGTGAATTATCTCTCTTTACTTTTTTTCATTTAATGAAAAACATGTTGGGCATTTTCCTTTCTTTCTTTGAGCCTCCAAACATGAAAATATATTTTTGGATCAAGACAGCATTGACTGACTTTTTTGCTAATTATAGATAATGCAAGAGATTTAGGACAAGAATTATCAGAATTATCCTTTCATTCATTTTTTCGGCAGATTTGGGTAAAATTGACATTTTCATTCATAAATGATGTCCTTTTGAAAAAGTTTTACGCAGCTGCTGAATATGAACTGATTGCAATTAAAGGCTAGAAAATCCTAGATATATGCAGTGTTATAATTGGTCAAACAACATTTATCTTTGAATTAGAGTAATATTTCAACAGCAGCTAATTTTGCAATATTCTTTAAATGCTAGTACAATGTACTTAATTTGAAGAGAATCATGATTATTTGATGTTAGAAGTGACCAGAAAAAATAAGTGTGTATAAGGTCAACGACCATAGGTTGTAACTGCTGTGTGATATTTGACGTGCTGGTTGAAACATGCACATAGAGCGTGCCATGATATAGTGTATGGACTTGTAGTATTTCTTCATATAATGATGATGCATGTACTTTCTGCATGCTCTTCTAATTTTTCGATATTAGATTGATGATTTTTTTTTTTGGATGAAAAAATAAAGATAAATGTTTAATAAAAAAAGATATTGCAATTCAAATGAAATCAAATACTACCGGGTAATATATGTAACTATAAATATAACTCTTTAAAAGCTCTCTCTTGTGATTTAATTATAGTCATAAAAGTAAATGTCACAGATTTTGGAAGATGGGTGTAAAAGACCCTTGTGAATTGAAGCACAGCTAGAGCAAAGAGGGAAAAGAAGTATTGCATGTTTACTTACAATGAAGTTTGTTCACCAAAGAAATTTAAAATTTAAAATGACAAAAGCAAAATTTCAAATTAAAAATGACAAAAGCTTACTTTTGAGTAAGAGGTTTCTTTTTTTATCTTTGTGTTAAGTCATATTATTTGGCCATGATTATCGCAATATTAAAACTATTTTAAACCATCTGGGAGAAAAAGCTCTGTATGGTTTTAAATTAGTTTTAAAACTGCATGATTGAAACTTATGAGGGTTTTTCAGTAAATAATAATTAATAGCAGACAAGAAGGCTTATAAATGCTATGCTTGCTCCTTAATCCAATTATGTTTATTGGCATCATAAAATATGATAAAATCAAACAAATTATTGCAAAATCTTTTACAGTGGTGCAGTATTGATGAGTACCGGTATTTCACTATTTTGTTGACCATTCAACCCTTTGATTATAAAGTTGATTTAAAAATAAATTGGGCAAATCCAAAATATTTTATATTTTTAGAACTCTCTCTCTCTCTCTCTCTCTCTTTCTCTCTCTCTCTCTGTTGAATTAAGATGAACTAGATACCCATTAATCTATTTCTTAATTATTTTGCCCAAAAAAGTTGAATAACATTCATGGGGAAAAATATTTAATCATACTTGACATTTATTTTGTGTGTCTTATCTGTAATTTTGATAATGGGAATTTCGTGCTGACCTTGATAAACACACAATTATGAAACAGTTTGGATATGTTTTGGCGAAAATGCCACAAGATGTATAACAAAGTGATATTAATTGATTAATTATAAGCAATCAGATAATTTACAGAATTGACTGGAATTGACATGAGCCCTAGTTTTTATTCATCTTTTTTTTATCTATGTTGCTATATAGTTACTTTTTCAGTCAAGTAATTTTTTTCTGAGTATTTTATATAATTATTTCATAACTAATTGCATCACTATAGCAAGTACCCTTAGATTTTGGTCTTGCTAGTGAGAACATTTTTTTCTATGCATATTAATTTAAGCCATTTTTAATGAACTTTAAAGGAATATATAAGAGAAATACCTGATAGTGTTTGTGTTAATAGTTTAATTATCACATTTGGTTGAATCTCATGTCATTTTCCACCCACCAGTAATTTAGTGCTAATTTTGTATCAAGCAGGATTTTGCACAAGTTGACTATACTGTAATGCCTGCTTGTTTGTCTGATTTTTTTTTGTTGGTCTTTCTATGGTTAACCTCAGTTCTGTGGACTCACATGATATCAAGCTGACTCGAGGCCCATTGATTCAACAGTATGAATGCGTTTGGTAGCAACTGTCAAAAGTTTCATCAAGGGAGATACAAATCGTGATTTGTAACAAATTTGCTGTCAAAATGGTGAATTTTTGGTTGTTACTTATAGGCATGGCTTCCAAGATGACTTGATGTCTAGGTTTTGATGACAGAGTTTCTGGTTCTATAGCTGACAGGCAGAAAGAGATGAAAAATGACCAATCTGTACTTGGTGGTCAGAGCTCTAAGGAAAAATATGACCTTGCAGGAGTGCTCTCCCTGGATTAAGACTGCTGATTCTTAATATTCACCTGCAGTTTTAAGAAGAAAAATTCATTTTTATTTCTTTTATCTATGAAACATTTTAACCTATACCATTAATAATTTTCAACAAAACTTTATGTGTGTACATTTTGGGAGATCATGCATACTAATCTATGGAAAATGGACGTGAAGAAATTTACAGTATTGCCTCTTCATGTGTATATTCGTATTCTGCTTTATTAGAAGATTTGAACAATTAATGCATGAATTTTAAAAACTGTGTAGCTGTCTGATATTGTTAATGGATATTTCATATGTCAATTTAGAATGTTGACACTAATTCAAGTCTATTCACATGCTCCTTAGCTGTCAAAGAGATATTACTCTTTTCACATCTACATGCATGTAATGACTTCTTTATAAACACATATTTTCTGTATTTCTTCAGAAGCATATATAACACATAACACAAATTTGCCTTGTGTGATGGTATTCTGGTACATTTATTAACTACAATTATATCAAGCTACTTTCATATATTTTTGCAAAAATGACAACAGTTAAAAACAAAATGGTACTTATTCTCCAGGTCTTATTTGCATAACTCATACTCTATTTTCCATATTTGGTATATTGTATGTGTAAAGATTGATGCAATCGCGGTAAAATTAAGTTACATGTAATATTTGTATTGATCTGCATTTCAACTTCATAATAACACTGTAATAAATCTGTACTTTTTGTTGTAGACCCCATGGCTCCTGACCGATATCACTGCATTCACTCAGCTGGGGTCCACACCATTGTGTTACCATGGATACAAGAATACCAAAAGTTTTTCGCAGATAGTAAGCTTTAATGATTTTTCAAACATAAATGCAGAATCTGAAAAAATTGACATGTAAATGACATTATTTAATTATCATGCATGGAGCACGTTAATGATTGTAAGAAATGATTTCAGATGTAGGTGAGAATGTTCCTGAGCAAGAAGACTGCATTGTGGAGCACCTGATCTGTACTAAACCTCTCCCATCCAGGTATTGCTGTTGTTGATGGACAGCTTATTTGTTCAACATATAGAGGAAATTTACTCCTTTTAAGAAAGAATTATCTTCACCATAAAGATAAAAAATAGTTAAAGAGAAACTCAAACACTCTCTCTCTCTCTCTCTCTCTCTCTCTCTCTCTCTCTCTCTCTCTCTCTCTCTCTCTCTCGTGGCATTTTTTCCAAACCATTCGTCTTAAGATAAAAAAAAAAAAGAACAGAATAAAAACCAATTATTTATATTTTCTTAATTTTTCAAGGCAATAAACCTGTAGCAGATATGTTTCATTTGGTCGCTGTATCTGCAATGCTAATCACAATTTTAAACAATTAAAACGAATTTTGATTTTATTTTTAATGTTAAGCATGGTACTGTGTGATACAGATATGACAATTCCTGATTTTATTATTGCGCATTATATTTGAGACATTGATGAATAAAGGCAAAACAATGTTATCATCTTATATGACTTCTTTTTAGACATAAATCTTCGTAATTTTGTACACTGTCTTATCTACTTTAGGAAAATTTATGGCTGTTGAATGTAAATTTTTTGTTTTATTTATAGAATATCCGGTGAGGGGATATACAAATTGAAATATGATGCATATACGCATCACGGTAATATATGCTAATTTATACTGGAAGTACCAATCAGAGACCTGTTTACCGGTAGTTTAATCAAAGATTAGAATTAAGTTGTTTGAATTCTGATATCTGCTGCTGAATCAGGAACTTTTTATGAATTACCGGTACCCGCATTTCCTAACAAGAGACAACATTGCTCACAAATAAGGAGTTCTCATAAATTTTCCCCAATCTAAATTTTCTTCTCTTTAACATAAATATCCAAATAAGTTGGTGTCAGCTGTTGTTACATTAAGTGTAGGTCTCTGCACTCTTCTTTTTTCTATGATTGCTTCAGGCCACCATTTCGGTCTAACCAAAAAATTTTAAAAATTAAAACAACATTTCAAACGTAAGATGAATTACAATAACTTTTATTTCTTCTTTCTTTTTTCTCCCCAAAGTCCGGTGGCCCCAGTTCTGGGATTGGGCCTGGTGAGGGGGCTATCAGTGGAGCCCTCCCTACTGACCTTGACCTGGGATTATGAACTTGTGTCCCTCCCCCTGTGGTATGTATGCTGGCAAGCACCTGTAGACCGCGTCAAGTGTTATAGCTTAACATGCTCGGACAATTAACACACATTGAGAAAAATTGATATGCCAAAATGTGGCGAAACACTTAATGTTAATTTCTCATATCTATCGCACATTTGCATATTATGTCAAATAAACTTGTTTTTGAATTATTTTGTTATTATTGCATTCTAACAAAAATTTGGTGGGTTTTATACTAATTAAAATATATTATTTAAAATATTTCAGAGAAACCATGTACATTTGGGTTTTTTTATCTCTTCAGAAAATATTTGAAATATTTGAAAGAAACCATATGCATTAAGTTGATGACCTTTTACTTGAAATCAATTTAATTATCTATTTATGTAATTAGGTAGAAATACTATGATTTAAAAAAAATATTACAAGTTGTACTGCTGCAGTATATTTATATTGTGATTTTTCAAAAATGTAGACCTACATGTTTGTACAACTATGTATATATATTAAACCTATGAATCGTATGGTTCTCGGTAATAAACAATACAATACAATATAAATTCGGCTATGCTTCATTTTGAACTTTTAATCAAGACTTTAAGAAAAAAATTACAGGTAAATGTAATATAAAACACCAGTTTTGTTGTTAACATTTTCAGCCTAAACTTTTTGACAGCACATGCTATCTTGCTACTTTTCTCAAATTCCAAATACTGATGTGTTTTATTTTATTTTTTTTCAATAATTGGTTAGTCCGAGTAGATACAGAGACAGTGCTGGACCTTTACAGACTGATGAGGATTCAACCGCAATCGAATCGCCATTACGACGTTTGAGTAGGGAGCCATTCGATGTATACATTAAGAAAATTCTGCAACGCAATGTTACCAACCCAAAGCTGAAGTAAGATATTAATTCAGTTCGAAAAATGATATTCAAGATTCAATTTTGATGAAATGTCATTGCATACAAATGAATTCCAGTGACACATTTTGGTGTAATTGGTTGTCAAAATTGTACGTATTTGATCATTTTCAAGGACAACCAAATGTAATGGATTTAATAGAAATATTGTATATTGAACTAAAGTACTTTTAATCCTCCCACCCAGGAAAACATTGCTACAGCTCTAACTGAACTTACTGGTATCTGAATTTCAGTTAAAATTAGGATGTTCAATTTTATACTTTATTTTGATAAAAAATGTTTGTGTGAAGATGTATAAAGTTTTGCAAATTTTATGATGACTGAATTTCCATCCAAATTATTTTTAAGAGAGTTTTTTGTTAACCTTCACGTCTTTCCAATGGTTGATAAA
The DNA here is from genome assembly GCA_033439105.1 of Magallana nippona. NCBI lineage: Eukaryota > Metazoa > Mollusca > Bivalvia > Ostreida > Ostreidae > Magallana > Magallana nippona. Next base: position 42,287,800 of record CM065922.1, on the reverse strand, counting down.
CAGTATCATTAATTATTAATTCAAATAAAAACATGAATTTGAAGTAAATGGTTTAATTATATCTGATTAATTCTTTATTGTGATTTTAATGAAATAAATCAAACCTGTGATTTTTTTTTTCTATAGAAAAATTTAAATTGATAAACATTAAAGGAAATATTTACACCGATGCTTTTTTTTTAAAAAACAGATTTGACAAGAAAACAGAAATATCTCAGCAAGAATGTTTTCAACTTTTAACACGTGCCACACAAGTTTTCAGAGAAGAGTATCTTCAGAAGCAGGAACATGCGCAGCAGGAGATACAGAAAAGGTAGGGGCTGATACAGGGAAATAGTAAAGGTGTAGTAACATTTTTATAATGTCCACAAGAGTGAACTATTTTGTTAGAGGTACATGTATCAGCTTGCTCAACAGGAGATACAGAAAAGGTAGGGGCTGATACAGGGAAATATTCAAGATGAACTGGTAGTAACACTTTTATCATGTTCCCGAGAGTAAACCATTTTGTTAGAGGTACATGTATCAGCAAGCTATTCAAAGCATGAACCCATTTTATTCTCAGTACAGGTTTTTCGTATTAGTTTTGGCGCACGCCATAGTAGGTACAGAAAATTTGTGATTTATTTGTTGTTGTTTTTTTTTTTAATTTGAATACAATTACTAGCTGTTAAGATTTATTAAAGCAAGTATAAATGTGTAGGTGAGATGTGGTTAACTTGATAAATCAAGTCAACAAATAAAGAACCGTAAGGATTGTAAAATTGCCTCTAGGGGTGGTGTATCATTTGATAAAATGAACATTTGTGATAGTATGTTTGTTTATCACTCATGTGTGTATACAATATGCAGTCATCACTATGAATAAGTCTTAGTTGATGAAGGAATTATGCATTTTCGACATCTGTTGAAAATCATTTATAATGGAGTTTTTGGCCTTTAAATATAGACTAATGTCTTTCAAGAAATGATGATTTCTTTTTCTATTAATGCATGATGTAACTAGTTATAGGGTCAAGAGTTTAATACTACGCAAATCCACTATGACGTCAGAGCATTAATCTACTGGTTTAATTTAATATTTCGAAAACCATTTGAGGTTGGGTTATTACCTTGATTTGATTTATAGTGCATCTATACAAATAAATATCCCAAGCAACCCAAACAGTATGACTTTGTAAATCCAGAGGCTAGAAAGAAAAAATGACAAAAATAACATAGATACTGACAAATGTCTTCTGTATGATTACCAGAACCAGTACATTGTTTGTACTTGCAATACATACAAAAAGAGGGTATGATTGTTTGAAATGCTTTTTTTTTTTTCAAAAATTGAAATCAAAAATTTTATTTTTATTTTCCATTCTTTTAAGATTGTTTATGAAGTTAAAGCCAACAGTAGTTACACTGCAACAAGAGAGATAACTGTGGTTGAATAACTTCAGCTTAGGTTTGATGAATTAGTTGTGACCGCGTTTTACTAGTATTTAATGAAGTCATGCTACATGCACATTTTATGCTTTGGGTATAAATGAAATATTTCTGATCCCTAAGTTAGCTAAGATTTATTATTTCTCATTGTCTTCTCAGGAATATAGGTCTAATTACTGGTAGACAGAAATCAGTCTCCATTCAAAAATGACAGGGTGTTCTGAAGGTCATATTTTGATGAAAGTAATACACAAAACATAAAACCAGTATTACTCGTTGTGTTTGTTGACATGCCCAGCACATTGAACTGTTTCATAGCACGTAGCGCCGCAGAATAACAATGAACAATAAACATCATTATTTTGGTGCAGTTTACCTGTGAAAAACATCCTTTTTCTTTATTACAAAGCATTTGTGGCGACCTTGATTTATTTTAATCTGTTTCTTATATGTGGAATTTGTACAAAGGTCAAGTGAGATGGATTTTTAATGATACTTGGAAAATACAGAAAACAATATGCAAAGTCTGAATTAGAAAGGAGACGTGTCTGTAACTGTTTGATTATTGCCCCCAGGGACCCAAGCAAACCAGGGCTGACCCTATAGGATTGACCGCCCAGCGTCCAAATGTTAATCAATTGCAATAATTAATATATGCACGAGCCTGACAGATAACATTACTGCGATTTCAACTTGTCACAAAAATAAGATGTCAACCACATTTTGACAGCCCGAACAGGTGAATTATGAGGTGGCTTCCACACATTTATATTTCCACACTGTGACAGTATTTTTATTGGAAAATAATGTACAGCTGACTATGGGGGCCCATGTCAGATTTTTCAAGACAGTGAATGCTGCATCAGCCATTGATAGGTTCAAATAAGTTTAATATATTAATAATATTAATATGATGCACTTTTCATGTAGCATTTTTTAAACAAAAGGTTTTTTTTTTAAATTGAAATTTTAGAAATTTTTTTATTGCAGTGATTTAATGCACTTTCTCAATATTTTCCATAATTATAAGTTGATTAACTGAATATTTAACACACAAAGTGAAGTACGAGGTTCACATATACTAGACCAAGTTAAAAATTTAAACTATCATAATAAGAAAGAAAGGTTATATTTGTCTTATTGCCCTTGTTCTCATGAGAACAATGTCAGGCCTCAGGATCATGAAGCAATTTCAGACTTAAGTCAAAAATTCAATAAGTTATAAAATAATTGTTTATCATAAAATGACAATTGAAATTTGTAATTAACATCGTTATATCAAGACACTTCTGATAGCATTTCAATTTTGTCAGTGTTTTCAATCAGGGGACATTCAGACAGTGTACAAGTTTTGACTTAAGTCTAAGTTTGCTTCATGATCCTGGGGCCTGGCTTCTCTGCATCTCTTTCAAGGGATATTAAGGAAGCTAGGTTGCTGGGTCATAAATTTTCTTTTTCCAACTCTGATTTTTTTATTAATTTTAAACCATTTATGATATTTAGTCAAACCAATAACTTACAGAATGGAAGTGATTTTTACTGTGTGCAAAGATGACAAATGTGATAAGTAAGATTGAAGCAGATTGTATTAGCCAGTTTTTTAACACCTAGCTTAACCGAGCTGGATTTTTTTCTCCTTCAAACTTTTGAATAGAACAACATAATCATGCAAAGTAAAATTAAAATGTGTACCCCATATTAAATCTGCAACTTTCATCAAATTGAGATGCCACATGTAAACTAACTCAAGTTCATGTCACAGAAGGGGCTTTAGGTGCTCAATGTGTACCTATGTATATTGTGAACAAATTTCATGAATCTATTTTTAAAAAATGTCTTTTTAATAAAACGAACCAGGTGTTTATATTATAAAGACTAATTTTAATTGGAAATACTAAATCAGCAAATGGAATTTGAATTAATAAATTTTCATGAAGGTACATTAAATCATTTCTCTGTCAATTTTATCTACATAGATCTATATGCCCTTATTATGATCTTTTACATATATTAGTTCAGTGTTCTTGTCATAAATTAATGTAGAAACATGCATAGATTTAGGTTTTTTGGATTTATGACAACATTGCATATACATGTACCTGTCATCAATGTGCTGCAGAATTGTAAGTTAGCTCTCCAGAATTAAAAAATAAATTGCAGTTTGATCTGATCTTTTGTTTAGAGCTTCAAAATTGTCAATAGGAATGAAAAGATGTTAAATATGAGACATTAATTTGTATTGTTCTGGTTTTTGAACAGGACGAGGATGCTGAGAAGTCTGCGGACCCAGCAGGAGGAGGATGTCCGGAGTCTGGAGGAGGCCCGGAACCGTGTCCGAAACATGGCAGAGAGCCTGGCCACCAAGTACAGCGACTGTCAGGACAAACAGGAGGAGATACTTCAGAGGTACATAGTTGGGGGGAGGGGGTTGTCATCAACATAAGTGTCTGCTTGATGATTTTCACAAGTTATTCTGATAAGCCAACACATTTTAAAAAAATTATTTCCATTTTCTAATTGAATTTTTTTCTTGGTAGGGCAAAAATGAGACTGTTATTTTTAATATACATCTGGATGTGACTGCATGAACTTACATATATGATTTATTAAGAATGGTTTAGCATTCAAAAATTAGGTTTCAGTCAGTAATTTTTAAGTATAGGTAACTCTTGATGGTTCAAACTTTGATCTCCGGTCCTGATTTTATCCCCTAAATAACTAAGCAAATTTACTCTTGATTTCTTGAACTCTTGATCCCTCGAAGTCAAACTGCAGTCCCGTTATTCATAATCTATTGTTTTTTACTCTCGATACCTCAAAGTGGCTGTGTATATGCAAGCGTTACCTAATTAACACCTAAACTTGGTCATTTAAATTGCTCCAGGCGTTAGACGGGTGACCCGTGTAAAGGGATGTTTATTCAGGCGACCTTGTTCTGCAAGGTGATAATTGTCCGATGATTGACCATACCGTTTCCTAATATATAATTTACACCGATCGTCTTATGATAGTTTTGAGGCAAAGTGAAAAATGAAAAAAAATTAATTATGAGATGAGATGATAATTTTGAGCCAAAGTCAAAGCTTAATGAATAAAGCTTCAGAAATGCAGAAATAATGCATATTAGCATCATTGTTATTATAATGATTATTGCTGAACAAGTTCTTACAGAACTGAATAGCACCACTGAGCAATCTGGTGAAGAACCTGTACAGTGGGTAAAACTCAGTTACCTAGGGGTTTAACGACAATTTGCCCCGCTATGCAGTAGCACTGAGCAATCTGGTCATTAGATGATGCATAAAATAGATAAATATCATGACTTTTTAGATATTTGTTTCTATTTAGTTATTAAAACATCCAGATCTGTATATATAACTGACAACAAACGATGTTAAAGCACATGGTAAGGTTAGCACTAAAATAAAATAAATGGCTTAATCATAACATTCGATAAGACTAAAATTAAAACCAATTGGTCAACCCAGAAAATTCTGAACTCTCGAAAACGAGAACTTTTGATCCCTTAAAGTTTTTCCTTGGTCCCATGGACTTTGAGCCATCGAGATTCACCTGTACTATTTTGTGTTTTCCATCCAAAATTATTTTCACACAGCACCTTAATTTTTTGCTTCCGAATCTTTTTAAATTATCTTTGTATTACTTCCTTTCCCTTTAATTGCATATCATATGTTACTTGTTTTATATAAAGAATTGAGGATGTGATGAGAAGATTACAAGAAAAGATGCCAATGATGTCAGAAGCCGAGAGGGGAATGAAGCGGGAGCTAGAAACAATGGAGGAGCAGCTGGAATTCTACAAAAGATCTCTAGAACAGGTAAAGTCAGAACATCTTTAGAACAGTTAAAAATCAGAAGATCTCTAGAAAAGGTAAAAATCAAAAGATCTCTAGAACAGGTAAAAATCAAAAGATCTCTGGAACAGGTAAAAATCAAAAGATCTCTAGAACAGGTAAAGTCAAAAGATCTCTAGAACAGGTAAAGTCAAAAGATCTCTAGAACAGGTAAAAATCAAAAGATCTCTAGAACAGGTAAAGTCAGAACATCTTTAGAACAGTTAAAAATCAGAAGATCTCTAGAAAAGGTAAAAATCAAAAGATCTCTAGAACAGGTAAAAATCAAAAGATCTCTGGAACAGGTAAAAATCAAAAGATCTCTAGAACAGGTAAAAATCAAAAGATCTCTAGAACAGGTAAAATCAGTACATCTTTAGAATATGTAAAAATCAAAAGATCTATAAGAACATGTAAAAAACAGTTAGTAATCAATGCAAGGTTTACAATGTAGAGGTTTACAAGTGTTTACATTCCTCACACTGCCAACCACAAATTAAAAATACATGTACTGGTAATATTGGTTAAGTTTACAATTCTACACTATAAACTTTGCAATATCTGTTTTTGTTCATGATTAAATTGAAAGTGAAAAATTAATGCTACTGTAATACATATAATGAAAGGTCTTGACTCTTTTTTCTGTAGTTGAAGATCAAACAGGATTATCAGAGGAGGCAGATATCACAGACTCCCAACAGACAGCTTTCAAGTCCGAGTCTTAAGTCAGGTCAACTTAAGCAGTTACGGGAGGTTCTCCAACAAGAGTAATTTGTTTTATTTCAAGTTATAATTATTGAACTTGATATATAATGAAACAGGTCAAAATTATATCTCTGTTCCATTTTTAAATTTTTAGGTGTAAATTAGAGTTTGCGAAGTCTCTTACCGCATTAAGACTGTTTCACATGGTTTTTTTTTTTGCATTTCAGGGGTGATGATTTGGGCAATTTATTGAAGAGAGTCAACTCATTAAAACTTGAGGCTGGAGTTTGATAACTAAACGTACCATTGCAGCAGTAAACATTGTGAAAATTGTGACTTGGAGTTGCTTCCCATGCACTGCAGTTTGGCAGGACCAGGAAATAAAGACAGCTCAGAAATCTGGTGCTTATATGCATGTGTATTTGTTATATGTGATTTTGTTGTTAAATAAATAAACACTACTTTAAAAAATATTTATTTTGGTTTAAATTGTACAGTTGATATAACAAGTTATTACAACATGCATAGAAATGCATATTAAGAAAGGACATGGATTTACAATTATATTCTAAAATTTGGTCTACTGAGTATTTTTTATTTGAAATGTTAGCCATGATTTCACAGCCTCCTGGATTTCATCCTCAGAGAGAAGTTTGAAATGTTAGCCATGATTTCACAGCCTCCTGGATTTCATCCTCAGAGAGAAGATTGAAATGTTGTAAACCAATAAGCAGCTCTTGTCTTGCATTTCCAGCAAAGCTATTAGAAAGGAATGCTGGAAGTCCTCTGTACCCATCACCCATCGTAAACAGTGGAGGCCGTATCACACCAAGTGTCTGTTTATAAAAAGGAAAAAATAATTTTCAATCATTTTGCAAGACACTGATTTTGTATTTGTTCGCAATTTATTGATCCTGGAAAAAATCATGGAATGTGATGCATGTTTAAAAGAAGAATATAAGTTAAAGTATAATGAAAATGGTCTATTAATTACAATGTATATGGTAAAACTTGTTTTTACCTCTGATCCATAATCTGGAGCCTTCAGATTTCCTAGTTCAATAGCTTGGAACTGACTCAAAGTAATTTCTTTCCCATAAAAATGTAAAACAAGATTTTTGTCACTGTTCACAAATGAAACCACGTGGTCACTGTCTGATAATTTCAATATGTTCAAATCCAGACCAATTTCTTCCACCATTTCCCTATTAGCAGATTCTAGGGGGTGTTCACCTGGATCGACTAATCCTCCCGGGAATCCCAGCAAACCATCAAACCGCATCTGCATCTAAGTAAATGTACAAAGGCATTTGGTTAAGAATTATAAATCACGAATTCGGCCAACTTGCAGCGAATACTTTATGTACATGTACATGTATAGATTTTGCACACTAATTTAGTATCTTTGAATTTTATTTTCATATTCATCATAAATAAGTGACAATTTTATAATTATTTCATTTATCAACTACAGAAAGATAAATGCATAATGATGGGTAAAAATATTACCAACACTGTCCCTCGAGTGTTGTACAAATCCCATAGAATACCATCATTTCTGGCGAACAACATTGAATGTGATGCATGTTTGAATGAAGAATACTTGTCTGATAAAGCTTCTTCATATGATATTATATAGAAATCCTCCTTTTTGTCCCCAGCTCGTCCATATGCCTCATAGGCTTGCAACTGTCCCCATCCAATGTCAACCATTTGGATTTATGTCAATTTTGATATCTGAAAGCAGATAAATGTTTAGGCCTAAAAAAGAATATTGTGTGTTTAGGGAAACCCGACCCAACCTACAAAAATGCCCCTATCCTAACATTTTTAGACTTCTGTTTTTATCCGATTGTGATTTTCATATCATTTCCATTACAAACCCATTTTTAAATATTAAAGTAGGATTTTATATCTGTGTTTGTGCCCTCATACAGAAAAAAAATATGATAAAATAAAAAAAAATTCCTACCTACCTAACCTAATTTTTTCATCAGTGTTACCCTAAACACACAATTTATTTTTTTAGCCCTTATTTATCAATGTTAACTAATCTTTTGGAATTGTGTTATGTAAATTATTTTTTAATACCCAGGCAATGAATTGTGTCTCATGTGAATTTCACATAAAACATGGTATTGGCTGTGTAATGGAACAAGAGGTTAAAAGTTGATTTCTCAATCAGGGTCTCTAACCCAGGGCCTCTAATATAGCGTGCCAGCGCTCTAACCACTGAGTTATCAAGATCTGATATGTTGACTGACAGTCACACACCTCTTAACAGTGGTTAACCCGGTAATACTGAAGACACCTTTTTTAATGAATACAAATCATATTTCAATACATAACACTTTTTTATTGGCTAGAGCAAAAACTTTTTAAGGCAAATTCTAAGAGAATTAATTATTTCATTTCACACATGTACGCAAATAAATCGTATAATCTATCTTGGTGAATACTATATATTATATATAGTTTATACATAGTCTAAACCACTTGTTAATTTATTATTATATAATATAATAGCGAGCTCCATAGACAACGTGTACGAACGGAGGAAATTCGAGTTGAAATCTGCACATTGTTCAGAGAAATTTTTGTGGACCCGCGTGAAAACGTTCTACATATCCCGATAATCCTTTGCGGTGCATAGCAACATGGTGGAACAGGAAGCGTTTGTAATGAAAATTCTTACCTCTAAATCGCATACATCTATTTCATTTTACAATAAGATATCCTTTAAAAACACGAAAGTAAACAACACATATTAGTAAGTTAACAAGTGGTTTATACACAGGCCGGATTTGATGTTGTCATGACCATCTTGATCAGCTGAAATGAAGGGGCAGGACAAAGCTCATCATGTATGTCCAGTAATTTAACGACGAGGAATACGACGAAACGCTGTAAGATTATCTTTTTGTAACCCTCCTGTATATATTGGTCGATAACAAGTAGGAAAACAAACCTATATCACTGTTGTGAAATGCCCCGGTGTCGCTTTCAACATCGGAAACAGCTGATTCGTAAATAAAATGTAAACCGATAATTGTAGCTAAAATAATTCCGAATGATAATTTGTTATTGAATAAGAACAGGGACGTATAATACTAACAGGATAGGCAATGGATTCTAATGTTTCACGGTGTGACCTTTGGGGAGAGCGCAGCAGAAACTACACATATCTCGCATCATTGTCAACTACATCCCATAGACTTGCCCCACCCTAAAACAATATCGCTTCCCCCACCACCAAGAACCCAAAGTTAGCAACTTTGATCTAAATTATAAATTGTACGCCCTGGGCTATATATTGAGAGAGTCAACTCGCTCAAAATGTTAAAAATTAAAACTGATTGGAATATTTTTGATAAATACAAAGTCGGTTTGATGAATGCATTAACAGTCCTTTAAATTACTATTGGAGAAGATTTGATAAGTAAAATCTGTAAAAGAGTAATTAATTTTACAGTGTTATTTCTCTTTTGTTCTTGGTTGTTATCTGAGTTTTAATTTAAGTTTTTATTTAAATTTGTTCATTTCTGTATGCTAAATAGTAAATATACATTGTAGGCATGTGCCCCTTTTTAATAATATATACATCGTCAAAACAAAGATTATCTCTTTTTAGAGGGGAATCTGAATTTTCATGCATTTCTGGATGTAGCCGGGTTTAGCATTTTTACATAGACTTTAACTGCTTGCGTTCACAGGGGCTCGGTTGTCTGATAGGGGAGTTCTTTATAATTTGTTTCCGAAGAATTGGTCAACTTATGTTTATTTAAAAAGTGTATTCAATGTATCCATTAATCTGTGCACATTAAAAAAATAAACGACTAGTTTAAAAGTTCACCAGGATATGAACTTGGTTGATCACATGATCAAATCCTGTGAAGCCAGAAGGGCTTTCTTCATGAACAAAATAAACAATTAAACCTATTTTAGCATGCGTGATAACAAAAACATTGAATAAAATGATAGTGGCAATGATAACGGCAAAGAAAGAAGTAATAAATTCTTTCTAAGTCGTTTTATTAATGCCACAAAGAGATTAACTGCTAAGTATCTCCGATTTGTTATTTGGACATACCGGTATCCTTGGGAATAACACAGCCTGATCTAAAGATATTTAGCTAAATAACTTGGACCCAGGTATCGAGCTGTGCCAGTCTATACTAAAAAATGCAGATACCAGTTTTGTTGCTTTGTAGCTTCGTTCAAGGTTTGTGTCAGCTTCATTTTTTTCCAAATTTGCTAAAAAAAAAAATTAAAACGATCTCATCAATTTGTTCACGAAGCGATGTCCAGTTATATTGGCAGCATTGGTTGACCTTGAACTTTCTATTGGATGAATTTATATAGATCAAACAGAAGCAGTTTTGCAGTGATATATTGAAGTTATCCCTATTGCTTATTTCTATATAAAGGAGTGTTAAGCGGCCTATGGAGTAACACTAACTGTCCGCGGGGTAAGGTGACCATTGTCCATCTGTTTGAGTGGAAGTGGAAAGATGTGGCAATGGAATGTGAACAGACCCTGGGTCCCGCTGGCTTCTGTGGGGTACAGGTAAGTTAACTCACATGGACAATTCTTCTATGCATACTGTAAAATGGTTATACCGAACAAAGTTTACAACGAATCGAAATTGTTCGTCTGTGGTACTTCCCTATTGCTATAAGTGTGTTTTATTGTAAACTTATTATAAACTTAATTAATACCAATTCGTCAAAATTAGTTTCTTGTAAATGAATTTGAGGGAATTAAGTAAACATTTCCTTTGGTACATGTAGGATGAAGTAAGTTCACAAATTAGCACACATGTATGAAGAGAATATATTTCTCCTTTTGAAGAAAATATGAAATATTTTTGATAAAACATTAAATTCTCTTCCGTTAATATCATTTACCATTTGAATGGGGGTTTGGAATACTATAAGTACTATTTTGCAATTACTTATTGCGGACTACTCGGACTGTTGAAGAATCCTAAAGCTTATCGGACTTATTAGTGTAAAAGTAAACCGATGAGAGATTTTTCTCTGAACGAGATACCAGTAACACCAAGGTCAAGATGTTCGGTCATATGTTCTGCGACTGATAACCAAAGATAGCCCTCAAATACCTGTATCGTAGAACGGGACCTCAGGGGTTATATGTGTAACTTGAACGTCATATAGTACGACGAATATAGTACATGTACGACGAAACTAAGGTTATGTTAACGTCCCTGACAACGGATCCATGCAATTTGCAATTGCTCATACAGGAGAGAGAGAGAGAGAGAGAGAGAGAGAGAGAGAGAGAGAGAGAGAGAGAGAGAGAGAGAGAGAGAGAGAGAGAGAGAGAGAGAATGAATGAATGAGAGAGAGAAAGAGAGAAATATAGCTGGTGCATAAACTATCGATAGTAATTCGTAAAGATACCCTTAATTTTGAATAAATCTTGGTCAGTCCTGCTATCAACAAAAATGACCCATAACACCCAATTGTGTCAAAAGGCGATTGTAACCCATTGAATGTAGAACGATTATAAAATGGTGACGATTTATGTGTTCCATTCAATCATTGCCCTCATTTTAACTTTTAGCAGTACATGTACTCTTGTTGCACAACTAAAGGGTTTAGGGATTCTTCTTGCCAATAACTACAGTCAGGCGAGTTAACAAATTAAATATTGAGCCTAATTGAGCTATACAAACCTTCCCCTCATTGCATGTTTGTCTTTAAGATTTCCCCACCCCATGAAAACAGAATCGTCCGTCTCCCTCCCCGCCCGTGGTTTGAGCGCTACCAGCCCGTCTCTTACAAACTGGTGACTAGAAGCGGTGACGAGGGAGAGTTCAGAGATATGGTGGAACGCTGCAACATGGCAGGAGTCAGGTACCGGTAGACGGAGGGAATACTTGTTATACGTGAAATGATTTTTTATATTGCAAATATTTCAAATATGCAATTTGTTCGGTTCGAACTGAAAAAAAAATGGACAGACAATTTAATGCTTTAAGGTTGTTCAAATGATAAAATCATTACTTTAGAGTGTACGCTGATGTGACCTTGAACCATATGGCGGAGGCGGGCTCCAGCGGCCTGGGTACGGGCGGGTCGTTCTACGTGGACCCTCAGTACCCGACGGCCCGTGTCTCTTACAATGATTTCAACGACGCCCGAAACTGTTCCACCAAAGACCTGACAGTCCACAACTACAAAAACAAGACAGAAGTACGTAACTGTCGTCTGCAAGCTCTGAACGACTTAAAAATATTCACTGAACGTGTTCGAAAAGTCCAGCTGGACTTCTTGAACAAGCTGGTAGATATCGGCGTCGCTGGTTTTCGGATAGACGCCGCCAAACACATGTGGCCATCGGAACTAGAACAATTGTACCTTCAGTTACATCATTTAAACAATAGGTATTTTCCATTTGATACACGGCCCTTTATTCTTCACGAGGATCTGGTTATTGATACGGTTGGTCTGTCGTCTGATGTATCAGAGTATACCAAGAACGCCAAGGTCACCAATTATGAATACGGGTATCTCCTCGCAAAAGTATTTCAGTAAGTACAAATTCGGGACACACAGTATGCAACATGCGTATTGAATTCTATAAATTTCTTCTGTGTTTACGTACTATAATGACTGTACAATGGAAAAAAAACAGGACCGGATACTCGGTAATCTTAACAAAGAGGGGATATTTTTATTTCTTTTTTTAAACTTCATTTCCTCACTTTCTAATATTGTAGAGGCGATACAGCAAATCTAAGGATATTGAATGGTTTAGAAATAACACGTAGATGGCCAGAATCCGCGGATACCGTGGTTTTTATTGACGATAGCGCTAGTCAGCGAGGATATGGGCCAGGTACATCTCGTGTTCGTTGGATATTTCATAAATACGTCATGAACTCTAATTATTATTTAAGGAATAAGGAATCATTCTTTGAGTATCCTGAGGTGATAATTTTGGTCGGGGCCTGGTCAAATCCAATAAAGCCCGAAGGATAGATTTGACCACGCTCCGACCGAATTTATCACCTCATATTATTCAAAGAATGATTCCTTATCACTTATATTTATATTATTTTTAATTTTTACACTTTAAAAACAATATTTTAAAAGCACTATTTTTTCATGTAGCACATGCTATGTATTACTAAGCGGCGCAGCCAATACCGTTTTTCGGTTATGCTATAAGACACGCCCATTTTGTGTCGCTCATGAAATGATCTTTTATGAAATTATTGGGCTATAGGCTTCAAAATTGATTCGTAATGTTGTCACAGACAAAGACAGTTAAAATGTAAATATTCAAAAATAAAAACATTTTACAACAATATTACTCAGCGTAAAATATCGAACAACCTCGCACTCTCTGATACATTTTCATAGAACTTTATTCTGCAAATATCCGATACAATAATTTCATCATTTGCACTAAGTCTTGTTCTGCAGAGAAGGTACTGTCTAATTTTGACGATCCCCGTCTGTATAAAATGGCTACCGTGTTTATGATGGCGTACCCGTATGGCACGACACGACTGATGAGCAGTTACTACTGGCCGAAGAAGACGGTTAACGGAACCGACGTAAACTCTTGGATGGGACCCCCGACGTCTGTAGACATGTCCACGCTCAGCGTGTTTGAGGGGGACAGTTCAGAGTGCAAGAATGGGTGGGCAAGTACAGAACTCATCTATACATGCATGCATTTGTATATAATATGTCAAACTTTTAATCGGTAATTGAGACTTAGGTACTTGTACTTATCAATCTTTAACTACATGAAATAGCTTTAGATCCAATGACGGCTTTCTTAAACCTACCCAACAAGGCTTAGTACCATTCTAACAAGAGCTTGGACTTTGGGTAATTGTGTCAAACAGCAATATGACGTAGGCCTGTCTATTTCAATGTTGGCCACTCAACCATGGCTCTTTGAAATCAACAAGATCTGCCTGGCTTTTGAGCTAAGACTATGCCACTAGAAACAAGCGTCATTTTTAACCTGTTTTGATACAAGAAATAGATCTTTTTTCATGATCATTTGATACCCAGTCATCATAACGATTACTGTATGACTTATGAAATTCTAATAACTTGAAATCATGTTTTGTTGCACTGTCCATATACATCTAATATACATGTAAGTGTCTTCGTTATTTTCAGATCTGCGAGCATCGTTGGAGGCCAATCAAAAACATGGTAGGTTTCCGGAATAATGCCGGTCAAGCCAAGTTGACGAACTGGTGGAGCAATGACCAGCGACAATTTGCTTTTGCAAGACAGGGAAGAGGTTTTGTTGTGATAAATGCAGGAAATTCACAACTTTCCTTGGTGATATCGACAAGTTTGCCGAAAGGCACGTATTGTGACGTTATTTCCGGGGACTATTTGAATGGCGTTTGTACTGGAAAGACTGTCTATGTGAATGATATTGGACAAGCCAATTTTAGAATAAATTCTCGACAGCAAGAGCCGATGATTGCGTTACACGTTGGTAAGAAAACATTTCAAGAGCAAGTATAGATATTTTCAAATTTGTATGTTTTGAAATCTGAATACTTGTATTCAATATGGTTTTATCCTTTAATACAGGCGCTATGCTGAAGAGGTCTGATGAGCAAATCTCGAGTCAACAAGTATCAAACATTTCCCCCGGAATAATAGGAAGGAGGTAGAGCGAAAAGTTTGTTTCAAATAAATCATGCTAGTTATCGTTGTATTTCACATTACTTTGAGGAAAGAAAATCATGCGAGTGGCAAAGTTGCAATGTGGATGTCAACATTATTTTTTTTCAAAGGGTGACTGCACTTAAGGACATTTAAAAACTGCGACAAAAAAAATGTTAAAAATAGGCACATTTCTTTTAATTTTAGGAATTGCCAATGTCTTAACTGCAACTTTATGTAATTACATTAATATAAAGTTCATATTTACAAAGAACGAAGTCGTTTTCATAGGTAGGGGTCATTACATTTTCTTGAATCTCCATAGGATAATGAGGACGCCCACTGTTTTACAGACTTAATACATAGTCAGCGCATGTTTGTTTATTGTTCTCCTTTTAATGGTAGTTGTATATATATTTATTAATATAAGCTTATGTTAAAGGGAGATCAATATTTTAATGGTAGTTGTATATTTATTAATATAAACTTATGTTAAAAGGAGATCAATAGACAAGTTAAACAGACAAAAAACTATTCCTTCTTGCACTCGCGTTCTCCGTTGTAAACGGTATACTTTGACCTGTTGAATATTATAATGCACTGCGTGATTTCTAACCCCAGTTAACTTTGTGAATACAAGACGCCCGTGACGTGTAAGGTAGCACGCATTCTGCTAGGCGGTATTATTTGTCCATATCTATTTCAATTCATTCCAACCGATCGAGTGTTATTAACTTCATTTCTCTGAGATATCTTTAAGAGATTATCGGTTCTGTGCATTACTGAATAATCTACTTGTTAAATCTTTTCGAACACGTAAATTGTTGACATCAGTGACTGGTTTACGATCATCAATGGCTACTTGTGCAGGCCGGTGTTATATGTTATATTTTTTTTCAAAAATGGCAACATGCAGAGAGAGAGAGAGAGAGAGAGAGAGAGAGAGAGAGAGAGAGAGAGAGAAGATGTTCAATTATAGTACCGCTATTCTAATTTTAGACTATTCATTACAATATTAGATCAACGCTCCATGCATGTTTATAAGTCTTATCATCAATCAAGGGCAGATAAGTCTAAATTCAAGATATTTGCAGAGCAGTGCGGGTAAGAAAACAATGAATTATTTTATTGCAACGCAGTTTAAAACCATTACGACAATAAATTTCGATTGGAAATTGACCAAACTATATAACATATGATTTGAAGCAAAATTGAGCGAGAAATAAACGTAACAATAGTGACCGAAAAAGGGCCCAAAATACGGCGTTAAGTGTAGTCATCCTTTAATAGTAGACATCGCGATATTTTACAGTCTTTTAAAGAAGAAATATGTCAGAGCTTATATGCATTTACTCATATGGACGAAAACAAATCATATTTAAATGGTTACCTCCACTTTAAAACCGTTTAATCTAAAACAGGGGTGTTACGTAATAAACAGGACAGCTATTTAGAGAAAATATTAACTTTATTTTAGTAAATATATTCAAATTGACGCGGATCTATTTTTGAGTGGATTGAAGAATATAAACATTAACTATGTATACTTGTACATTTACTCGGTTGGAAAGGTGGGTAAGCAACCATTTCCTAATTATAGATCGATTTGAAAATATGGAACCACATCAAATATATCTAATGTCTACATATACAAATCACTATTTTGTTATAAGATTTATCATAAACGCAAATATGAGTGAATATCTATTGCTTTGAACATAAAAGTGTTTAAATAATATCTGGGGCAATGGTCGGTAATTTTGACAATTGACATATTATTTATTAGAAGAGAGAGAGAGAGAGAGAGAGAGAGAGAGAGCAGGGCGTCAGAATAATTTTGTATAAATTTTGTGGCTGACGTTTTTAAGGATAACCTGGCCCCAGGATCATGAAGCAAACTTAGACAGACCTAAGTCAAAATTGTAAACTGTCTTAATGTCTCTTGATTGAAAACACTGACAAAATAGAAATGCTACTAAAAATGTCTTGATATAACGTTGTTAATTACAAATTTCAATCGTCATTTTATGATAAACAATTATTTAATGACTGATTAAAATTTTGACTTAAGTCTGAAATTGCTTCATGATCCTGAGGCCTGGACAGATCTAGACGCTTAAGAGCCCTCGCTTTGTTTTCCAGTTTAAGTTCTGACATTCCCCTCATGTCACTTGAATTTTACCGCTATTCGAAATTTGGCACACATCCCTCAAAATTTTAAGTCGTTCGATGGCTAGTCGTCACGTCGAGGTATCTGATCCGGGAGGTTTCCTGTTTTGTTGCCATCTTCAGCAGACCTGTAGAAGTACCCGAAACACACACCATAATAAATGAATAAATATTTCCTTCGGAAGAAAACATTCAGAATATTGGTGATTTATATTTCATATTGACGTATATACGAAATTCATGAAAACTCACTGAAAATACTAAGGGGGATCATAATGGTTTGATCCTAAAAACGTAAGGAATAAGATCTAATAATATTGAGTTATGTTTGTATTATACTAGTGTGTAAAATAAAATATAATATTTTACCAATCCAGATCCCGAGGACGGATGTCGACAAATCTTTCCCTGAAATAGAGTCTCATTTATATAACTCCCGCACCCGCACCCGCATCTACCCCCCCCCCCCCCCCCATAAAAATAAATAAATTAAAAAAGAGAAGAAAATAAAACAACACACTCACAAAACTCACATACGTGTATCTGAGGTACATGTACCAATCTTCAAAGAAATTAAACTACCTTGATAATTACCTTTGATAATAAAAAGTTATCCCGTGTCTGGTACTTTATCAAATTGATTGAGAACGTCCTAGATAGGAATTGAATGTTAGAAGAAACATGTCGATATCTACGAGGACGTGACACTTTTCAGTTTTATAGGACGTCCTTATTTTTTCTTTGACGGTCAGACAGAAGCCAATTTCCTGGTTTCGTTGGTCAGACACATACAATCCTCAAAACTGGTGGTCTGTTTCAAAACTTTATGGACTAAGGTCCTAGAGCAATATTGAAATCTGTGATAGGTTTTTGACGTCAGAATCATTTCTTTTTATAGTTATTTCGTGATTGACTATAAATCACAATTATAATGATACAGGAAATAATCTATTATAATTATATTCAGGATATTCAGTAAATTGTCCTTTAAAAAAATGTTGATTATTGAAAATCAAAATGTGTAAATGACAATCAAATAATCAAATTTTTTCTAAAGGACAATATATTTTATTTATACCTATATAACATTTTTAACGACAATTGCCTATAGTTTATAAAACTGTAATAAAATGTAGTTTACTATTCTAATAATGGCAGATCACTACAAAAAGGGAAAAAAAGATAAAATTCAGATACTTTAACCCCAAGCAATCAATATATCAAGTCAATAATAAGTATAGAGATGTTTATGAAACACATTTTCCTGAATTACTCAATATTTATAAAATATTTTAGAATTCAAAAGATATTCAGTCCAAATGAAAAGATTCCAAGTTTTCTCATTTGAAATGTTCCCTCTATTTTGTCAGATTAAAACACAGCTGAAAATAAGAAGATACAGAGGTCCCTTGATAATATTGTTTAAAGTTTTCGAAAACTTTTGAATATTCGTTAAAATCGCCAAAAGAGGGGGGGGGGGGGGGTAATAACCTTCGACAGAGTATAATCCACAATGCATGGAACCTCCTCTCTCTCCCCCCCCCCCCCCCCCACCCCCGAAAAAAAATAAATGTATAAATGGAAAATAATCCCGGTGTTATTTATCAAACTTCAAAGAAATGAAGTTTGAAGTTACCTTTGTTCAAAAAAAGCTTTCCCGTTTCTGAGGATGTATCAAACCGATTGAGTACGTCCTAGATAGAATATGAACGTTACAGGAAATGTCGATATCTATCTTCGCTAGGACGTCCCAATTTTATCTTTGGCGGCCAAAGAGATGCCTCACATGTCGGTCAGACAATATTTGGAATTCATGTGATGACATCCTTTCATTTAATAAACGAAACAGAGTCTTAGTGATCTATCTCATTTGATTTTAAAGATTTTAAACTGACAGCGTTTCGTTTGAAATAATTTTGCAAGTAATCAATAATGTATAAGTATAAGGTAAACGGTCTCTATAAAAGTGAAAATTGATATTTAATGAATACAAAATACATGCACAAAATGCATACATTAATTTATTAAAAAGTATATCGATTAGCTTGAAATGTTACGTATGATAATGATAATTATCAAGGAATTGAACGTTAGAAGAAACATGTCGATATCTACGAGGACGTGACACTTTTCAGTTTTATAAGACGTCCTTATTTTTTCTTTGAGGGTCAGACAGAAGCCAATTTCCTGGTTTCGTTGGTCAGACACATACCATCCTCAAAACTGGTGGTCTGTTTCAAAACTTTATGGACTAAGGTCCTAGAGCAATATTGAAATCTGTGATAGGTTTCTGACGTGAGAATCCTTTCTTTTTATAGTAATTTCGTGATTGACTATAAATCACAATTATAATGATACAGGAAATAATCTATTATAATTATATTCAGTAAATTGTCCTTTTACAAATTGATTATTGAGAATCAAAATGTGTAAATGACAATCAAATAATCAAATTTTTTTCTAAAGGACAATATATTTTATTTATACCTATATAACATTTTTAACGACAATTGCCTATAGTTTATAAAACTGTAACAAAATGTAGTTTACTATTCTAATAATGGCAGATCACTACAAAAAGGAAATAAAAAAAGATAAAATTCGGATTCTTTAACCCCCAGCAATCAATATATCAAGTAAAGTCAATAATAAGTACAAATATGTTTATGCAACACATTTTCCTGAATTACTCAATATTTATAAAATATATTAGAATTCAAACGATATTAAGTCAGAATGAAAAGATTCCAAGTTTTCTCAATTGAAATGTTCCCTCTATTTTATCAGATTAAAATACAGCTGAAAATAAGAAGATACAGAGATCCCTTGATAATATTGTTTAAAGTTTTCGAAAACTTTTGAATATTCGTTAAAATCGCCAAAAGAGGGGGGGGGGGATAACCTTCGACAGAGTATAATCCACAATGCATGGAACCTCCTCTCCTCCCCCCCCCCCCCGAAAAAAAAATGTATAAATGGAAAAAAAATCCCGGTATTATTTATCAAACTTCAAAGAAATGAAGTTTGAAGTTACCTTTGTTCAAAACAAGCTTTCCCGTTTCTGAGGATGTATCAAACCGATTGAGTACGTCCTAGATAGAATATGAACGTTACAGGAAATGTCGATATCTATCTTCGCTAGGACGTCCCAATTTTATCTTTGGCGGCCAAAGGGATGTCTCACATGTCGGTCAGACAATATTTGGAATTCATGTGATGACATCCTTTCATTTAATAAACGAAACAGAGTCTGAGTGATCTATCTCATTTGATTTTAAAGATTTTAAACTGACAGCGTTTCGTTTGAAATAATTTTGCAAGTAATCAATAATGTATAAGTATAAGGTAAACGGTCTCTATAAAAGTGAAAATTGATATTTAATGAATACAAAATACATGCACAAAATGCATACATTAATTTATTAAAAAGTATATCGATTAGCTTGAAATGTTACGTATGATAATGATAATTATCAAGGAATTGAACGTTAGAAGAAACATGTCGATATCTACGAGGACGTGACACTTTTCAGTTTTATAAGACGTCCTTATTTTTTCTTTGAGGGTCAGACAGAAGCCAATTTCCTGGTTTCGTTGGTCAGACACATACCATCCTCAAAACTGGTGGTCTGTTTCAAAACTTTATGGACTAAGGTCCTAGAGCAATATTGAAATCTGTGATAGGTTTCTGACGTGAGAATCCTTTCTTTTTATAGTAATTTCGTGATTGACTATAAATCACAATTATAATGATACAGGAAATAATCTATTATAATTATATTCAGTAAATTGTCCTTTTACAAATTGATTATTGAGAATCAAAATGTGTAAATGACAATCAAATAATCAAATTTTTTTCTAAAGGACAATATATTTTATTTATACCTATATAACATTTTTAACGACAATTGCCTATAGTTTATAAAACTGTAACAAAATGTAGTTTACTATTCTAATAATGGCAGATCACTACAAAAAGGAAATAAAAAAAGATAAAATTCGGATTCTTTAACCCCCAGCAATCAATATATCAAGTAAAGTCAATAATAAGTACAAATATGTTTATGCAACACATTTTCCTGAATTACTCAATATTTATAAAATATATTAGAATTCAAACGATATTAAGTCAGAATGAAAAGATTCCAAGTTTTCTCAATTGAAATGTTCCCTCTATTTTATCAGATTAAAACACAGCTGAAAATAAGAAGATACAGAGATCCCTTGATAATATTGTTTAAAGTTTTCGAAAACTTTTGAATATTCGTTAAAATCGCCAAAAGAGGGGGGGGGGGATAACCTTCGACAGAGTATAATCCACAATGCATGGAACCTCCTCTCCTCCTCCCCCCCCCCCCCCCCCCCGAAAAAAAAAAATGTATAAATGGAAAAAAATCCCGGTATTATTTATCAAACTTCAAAGAAATGAAGTTTGAAGTTACCTTTGTTCAAAACAAGCTTTCCCGTTTCTGAGGATGTATCAAACCGATTGAGTACGTCCTAGATAGAATATGAACGTTACAGGAAATGTCGATATCTATCTTCGCTAGGACGTCCCAATTTTATCTTTGGCGGCCAAAGAGATGCCTCACATGTCGGTCAGACAATATTTGGAATTCATGTGATGACATCCTTTCATTTAATAAACGAAACAGAGTCTTAGTGATCTATCTCATTTGATTTTAAAGATTTTAAACTGACAGCGTTTCGTTTAGTAATCAATAATGTATAAGTATAAGGTAAACGGTCTCTATAAAAGTGAAAAGTGATATTTAATGAATACAAAATACATGCACAAAATGCATGCATTGATTTATTAAAAAGTATATCGATTAGCTTAAAATGTTACGTATGATAATGATAATTATCAATGTATTGTTTCATGAAAATGGTGCCTTATTTCACACTTTTAATTAAACTGTTGCATATAATATTGGTTAATCGATCAAAAATTATCTTTATTGAGAGTAAGGATCTGGCAGGCTGAAAAATTGTCGGAAAAGCCAGATAAGTCGCGATTGCACGAGCTAACGCCAGACTTCCGAATTTTTTTGGAAGAATTTGCCGTTCCTTCTTTGAAACAAACTTATTACATGACAATCTTTGGATATGAAGGTAGTGCTCAGTGATCTAAAAAATGTACATAACCCACGTACATGTAACCCACACCATAGCCACTAAGCATACACAGGGAGCATTTACCTGTCTAAGAATTATAAATATTAAAATCAGATACGATTACCATGGATAAAGTAAAGTTAGGTATTTTTCTGCCAGATGTAAATCTTCCGCACGACAAATATGAAAATACCTACATGTATAATGATTTTCGAAGAGCTTAGATTACTGCATCATAAAATGTAATTGCTCTTCTGGCAAATTTCATGATTCTCGATCCCTCATCAGGTATACATGTAGGTATGTGTGCAGATTAAAAACTTGAAATTATTTGGTTTTGTTTTTTGTTGTTTTTTTGTTTGTTTTGTTTTTTGTTTTGTTTTGTTTTGTTTTTTTTTACATTTTTACAAACACCTATTGGTTGTTCCAGGTTGCCATTCTTATCATTTTTCATTGATTTTCTTAAAAGATACATATACATATCAGTGAAATAAAATTAAAATCAAAAGGCAAACAATTTAAGATTTCTTCTGTCATACGCCCCTTCTTTATATCCCGGGAAAGTCATTATAACGAAAATTACTTTCTTACAGAGATTTTTGATGGGATTAAGACATTCGGAAATTCTCGGGACTCCTCTCAAAATGTTTCAACTTTATATTCCGGGCACTTTCCATGTTGTTCTCAATGCAAAATCTCTGTAGATTGTGTATATAAATCCAAAGCGATAGAGGGGGCGTTTTAAAACAGAATAGCTTGACTTTTTCATTCTAGTGAATAACTGTAGTTTGGGCACAAAGGTATTTATGATTATCGAAAAATTAACCAAAAATGGTGGATGCCGAAACTTAAGACAGAGTATAGTACAGCATGCATAATTTAAAAGTAAGTGACTCAAAAAGTTTATAGGACAAAACAAATTATTTAGATTAATTTAAATTTTGTTTGTAAAACACGATTATGAACAAAAATTTAAAAGGTTGCACTATGTAAGCATTTTGTGGGTTCCTTTCTTTAAATCATATCCTTCAGTTGAAGTGATATCTTAATTAATAATATAAAATAACAAATTAAAATCAACAAAATAAGTACGTTGTTAACAAACACTATGGGTCAACATCGGACAGATAAGGAGGAGAGGGCTATATATTCACTGACCGCTCTGTCGTAGCTCATACCTCACATTATCTCAGCCACAACAGAACCATGATCCTCCAAGTCGCTGCTCTCCTAGGTCTCTTGGTCTCACCGAGCCTCACTCTGATCGGTAAATGTTCCCAGCCTGCATCAGACAGGACGTCCATCTACGACTTCACTCTACCCAACATTTTCAAAACTGGCTCCATCAATTTCGCGGATCTTCGCGGCAAGGTGGTTCTGGTGGTGAACGTGGCTACCTACTGTGACCACACCCCACAATTCCTGGGGCTGAACGCCCTCCAGAAGGAGTTTGGTGCTGATCTCCAGATTATCGGGGTTCCCACCGACCAGTTTCACTATGTAAGTATATTTTGCATGTATCTAGTACACACTCCGAAGAGAAAATAATAATTTACTTGTTTGCATATATACATGTACGTTTACAAAAAAAGATATAAGGCATACACTGTAAGACCTAATTCATTCTATTCTTAGTGACAAACTCCTGTCATATATCGCACTTCATTTTGATTTAGTTGTTGTTAGTGGTGTTTTGGGGGTTTTTTGGAGGTGTGGGTTTTTTGTTTGTTTTTTTTTTTTTGGGGGGGGGGGGTTATTGGGGGTTTTATTTTGTTTGTTTGGTTGGTTTTTTTTTTTGGGGGGGGGGGGGGCGTCATTGAATTATTGTATTTTTAAAAGGAAGGAAATATCTCAGATTGCAATCCTTTTTCGGCAACCGTTGGGTTATTCTTCTTAGGAAGTAGCTGTTATTTTGATGCTTAGAGCAATATGCTTTTAAGAAAAAATATACTATTTTTATTATTTTTATATATTTTGTTTAAATCTTCGTTTGTTATCCTTTTTTCATAATTGCGTTGTCATCCGTCCTTTTTTTGGTGGCAAATATAAAGTTATTTTACTATTTTATAATTATTGATAGATGTCTTTGTAGGAAGAACCAGGCGCAAATGGAACTGAAATTATGAATGGACTAAAATATGTCAGACCCGGAAATGGATTTGTCCCAGCATTCCCACTCTCAGACAAAACGGAAGTAAATGGTCTTCACGAACACAAACTGTTTACCTACTTGAAAGTAAGAATCATAGGTGTATTGCAATTACTATACCGTAAAATCATAACGTCAAAATAATTTTTAGCTCAGGTATAATCTGTGCATTTTGAGACAGAAGGTATCATAACTTAATAAATATACAATTTTGATAAAATGTTACAAATTTCTTTTATTTAAAAAATGTTTATATTATAACTTGATGGGTGTGACACTATTATTACATATCAAGAATCTTATTTCACATGTCAATTTGTCTGCTGGATTTGTCCGTTGGGCTCTTACCAGATATAAGAATAGTCGGGTTTTTTTTTCAGAAATACTGTGAACCAACTGATGAACTTTTTTACCCAGGCCTGACGTATCAGGGCAACAAGGTTCACGACATCCGTTGGAACTTCGAGAAAATTCTGGTCGACAAGACCGGAAAAGCTGTTAAGAGGTACAACGTTTACGTACTTCCGGCAGATCTCCGAGACGACATCCGGGCAGAAATCCAGAAGAGTGACATAAAACAAGGATTTCCAGTTCTGGGATCTTTCTTGGGTTGATTAATATTGTTATTGTTGCATGTGATCAGAGTTTAATTGTGTGGTGAATATATGGGTTAAAATACGAAATAAAAATATATCAATGACACATGTATATCAATCCAGTAGTGTGTTGTCTGTTGTATCTCTATTCCGGTCTGTTTTGTTTTTAAATTCTTTAAGATTTATTTCAAATTAATTCAAAAACAGTGAAAACGATAATGGAACGTGACTTGAAGTCGGCTTGTTATATGTGTAACGTCGTTTGATTGCAATCCACTGAGCTCCACTAGATGAGAAAAATGATGGGTGTTAAATGTCAGGGCACAGGTGGGGTTTGCATACTTAAAGACACTGAAAATAGCGTAAAATAACGCAAAATTAAATGATATCTTTATTCTACAATCGTGAAAAATAATGAAAATGTAAATGAAATGGATCATTCTTTTTTGATGGGGATATCAATACTGGTCAGTCAAGTCATCATATCTTTATGGCTTTATGGTCTGTGGATTTGATCACGTATCGAACCACGTATTCAAAATATCTCAAAAAGTCAAAGAATAATGCTTAGTTCCTAAAATAATCAATCTGCATATTCACCCTCAAAGGTATAAAGTTACAGACCATTTTATGATCCTACCAATAATTTATTATAAGTCTGAAGAACCTGAACATCAATTTTCATTTAATGGATTTTATTTAATTAATTAACACTGCTCATAGTAATGTTTTTGTTAGCTGTTTTAAAGTATTGAAACTGGTTAGATCGAGACTAAATCTTGTCAGTAGCATTATAAACTCAATTCGATTCCTGAAAAAAGAGAATGTAAATATTCAAACAATAAAATGCTTTCTTTGGTGATTCATGCGGGATATGAAGATGGCGACATTGCAGAAATAATACCTAAACGCGTTAGCGGGTTATGTAAAAAAAATTCTGCAATATGATCGCTACCTTCATAACCTGCATGAATCATCAAAGAAAGCATTTCATTGTTTATATTTACATCTTTCTCTATTAACAAATTATAAATTGTGGTAAAAAGTAAGTAAAATTCACGAAATTATTGTTAATGTACATCAGTACGTTAGCTAAACGAAACAGCCAAATCGTCTTCTATGGAAATTTGAGTCTGACCTCATCATGATTATTTTCGTGCAGTCCATTTTTCTTACAAATGTAGGTCGCTGTAGGTTTCGACCAATCAATAAACGGGGCGTGTAGATTTCAGTCCTGTCAGTTTCAATCGCTGTAGGTTTCGACCAATCTATAAATGGGGCGTGTAGATTTCAGTCTGGCTGTTTCTATAGAGCTATAAATTAACTATAAGTTTCCGTAAGAAATAGAGGGAATCATACTCGGTACATGTAATTATAAATATATGGATGAAATTGTTATTTATTAAAATGACGACATGAAATTATAAAAGATAAATAAATCAGTATAGGGGAGATCACTCTTTCACAATACATCACTTATAAAACCATAATACATTGATCTCCCCAGAGTCTTCAATTACATTAATATTCAAATAAAACAATCCAGTATCAAAATGATGACAATGTGCAAAAAAGGTACGTGGCAGACAAAAGCTGCCGAGGATGTACAAACTGGAAACCATTTATTAATGGAAAAGTATGTACATGTAAGTAAAATCTATGAAAACACACAAAAATGATACAAATTATACAGAGGTGTATGTGATAAAGTGGCGTACATTGATCAGCGCACTATCCCTCTCTGCTTGACTGCTATAATACCCCACCCCCCCCCCCCCCCCCATTAAAACCTAGGCAAAAACACAATACGGACGAAAACGGAAATTACATGTAACATATAAACATTGGACAAGTGAAAATCCTAATTACATGTGTACATAAAATGCTATTCTTTACAATAAAACAATTATTTTTCAAACTTTATTGTTGATGAAGAGTTGAGTGCACAGTTTCTGCATTATACCGTAATTAATGCATATCAAATCTACTCCTTTCACTATTGATTTTAATTTATATATATAACTCTTTCTTTATGGCTTCATACAATATATTTTTCATAGAATTCTCCGAACTCTTGACAATAACCCATACGGCCCCTCAAATACGGAAATGTCATATTAAAGAAGCATTTGATTTATACCCTCAGTGTCCTATAATTAATCTGGGCTAAGATATACAGGTAGTAGTTACCCTATATAATATTGTTGGTTATGTGCAGATACCCGATGGGCGTGGTCATAATGACACGAGGGAGCGTAGCTCCCGAGTGTCATTATGGCCACGTCCATCGGGTATCTGCACATAATCAACAATATTATATGGGGTAAGTTACTTGTACCATAGTTTACAATTATTACAGTTTTCGAGCGTGCACTTGCCTTTAATCAATACAGCGTCAATGTGTTGGTCTTATATATACTGTATGTACATTGTACTCCGTGAATTTCTAAAATGATTTTCTATCGGCGACGAACATTACTTATCTGTAATTGTTTAAAAATTCATAGCTTAGGAATAAATCGACTGTTCAATGTCATATTTTTATTTCATATTTATTCATTTTCCGACTTCTAGTATCGATACTTGCTTCAAATAATTAAACTTATTAAAACAATTTTAGGTTTACGAACCCTAAGTTGTGCAATGTTCCTGTTGAAATTAGATTAAATTGATGATGATATAATTACTCTTTTTGAAATACTATTTGATACTCTATAACAATAATATACATGTATGATTTTAAAAATGGCTGAATAAACATACACATATATATATTTAAAAAAATCAATCAATAAGCAAAAAAAAAATTATTTGAGAAATGCATGTCGCAAAACCGTGAATGGTAAATGTCAAATACGATTGGCTACCGCTATTCACTCTGTCCACAAAACAAGTTTACTATTCAAACACGTTCCTATCACGTGATTGACTTTCTATAAAACCTTTCTACAGGATACCCTTATTTCATCTTACACGCGTTACTTGTTCGCACACATGGAGGAGAATATTAAAACAGAGTCATTCTGACAGAGCCATTGCCGATATTGTTTTGTCTCAAGCTTCAAATGAGATTTATTCGACGAACTTAGTTTGAATCAGTTATCCGTGTTGAGTTATTAGCAATTTTGATCTGGAGGAATCTTTTACTGTGAACAGTATCATGGACGTGTTAAAACACAACTTTGTTGACGTTGTTTTTACCTGAGATAGTGGGCGGAGTTTTAAAAAAAAGTGTGGGGTATGTACAGATAACCCACACTTTTAACAATAGAAAACACGCCAAGCTATGGTACAATACACGTATATACCATACATTCAGTCATTTAAACACCACGTGCTGCCTGCATAGTGACCTCCTTATCACGATGGACACGGTTCTGCTTTCGCTCGTTGTTGGATTGTTGATTCTATTTTGCGTGTATTTTCGGAAGAAGCAAAATCTACCTCCAGGCCCATATCCCATTCCTTTTATAGGCAATCTCCTCCTATTCAAGAAAGATCCACGCGGTTACAAAGCTTATACAAAGCTTTCGGAAAAATACGGGAATATCTATACTCTTCATTGTGGGTCTACTCTTATTATAATTCTAAATGGATATGACGCAATTAACGAAGCTTTCGTGAAACAGGCCGATGTTTTTACCGACAGACCTCAGCTGTTTGTACCTCTTATTGGTGTGTCCAAGGGAACAGGTATATTTAATTCATTACAACTATAAGAGGACTGAATGTCAGAGGCCATTTTATAGATCAGTTACATCTCCTTTAGAAGGAGATCTTTGTATAATAATATAGAAAAATATTTCAAATTCTAAAGTTAGAATATTAGAAATTGTTCTAAATTTAATTATAATTCATAACTAAATAATTCATCTCAAAAAATTTTAAATAGATCTGATGGGTAATTTGTTGACCATCCAGCCTCCTTAATAATATTTTTATCATACTTTTAAAACATTATTTAGATCCTTTAAAAAATTGCAGTTCCATGTTTGTGTTTGCGCGTCAATGTATTTTACAATGCATTTGAAATGTTTTTTCTACGAATAAATCTTCCTAGTAAAGAAGATATATTTTGATATAAAAAAGTATACATTTTTGATTTATTTAAAAGGATTGACATACAATAGTGACCGGCCATGGAAGATTCTCAGACGATTCGCGCTACAGGCTCTCAGAGATTTTGGGGTAGGGAAGAGGTCGCTGGAGGAAAAGGTTCTAGAGGAAGTAAACGTTGTCATGGAAACACTAACCAGCAGCAAAGGTCAACCTATCCGTGTCAAACCGCTTTTATTATCGGCGGCCACGAATATCATATGCAACGTCATGTTTGGGGCAAGGTGCATAGAATTTTAATTGATCATTCATAACCAACGTTAATAGATTGTACAATTCTCAGTTTTGCAATTTGCAAATGATTGCGTTGTTCCAGATTTCAGTACACGGATGACCGATTCAATGAGTTGACGGACGTTCTGGAATCCATTTTTCGACTGAACGCTCCCTTCGCAAAAGAAAATTTCTTTCCCTTCACAAGAAACCTCTCTGGAGGAAAAGAGGTAAACTAAAAATCCTACCGAGTATTTCTTATGTTGTCGTTCACAGAATTTAAAAAAAATTTGATAATGCTTTGGGAACATACCGTTGTTTTTCTTTGAAGACTGATCTAACTTATTTAACCTCATGTCTTACCCAAAATGACCAATTTGTTGCATCGAAGGTTAAATCTTTCCAAAAATGAAAAAAAAACAACTTTTAATTATCAGTTAATAAACCCTATATTTTGATTCTGTAGCTTATCAGCAAAAGAAGTGCCGCCATAGAAAAGGTCAAGAAATATTTAGCTGTAACAATAAAAGAACATGAGGA
This sequence comes from Magallana nippona, assembly GCA_033439105.1. Classification (NCBI taxonomy): domain Eukaryota; kingdom Metazoa; phylum Mollusca; class Bivalvia; order Ostreida; family Ostreidae; genus Magallana; species Magallana nippona. The sequence goes on along the minus strand of CM065922.1, from coordinate 42,258,236 downwards.
GAGTTTCGATCCCGACAATATAAGAGATTTCATAGACTTGTACATCAAAGCATCACGTGATCAAACGGACCCTGAGATATTTACTGGTACAGTTTGTGCAATGTTTTCATGATAACCATTTAAATATTTTGTCACATGCATTGAACACATTTCCATTTTTTTTTCTTATGCATTGTTTAAAATGTTGCAGAGGCCAACGTTTACAAAGTTATTGTGGACCTATTTCTGGCAGGAGGAGAGACCACCGGAACTAGTTTAGACTGGTCCTTACTCTTCATGATAACGTATCCCGAAATACAATCCAAGTGTCAAGATGAAATTGATCACGTGTGTTGCAAACATGAAAAAGAACATCATAATCATCAGTAGATAAGGGGGTCTGATGATATGATAGATTTACCTGTTTAATTTTTTTAACAGGTTGTTGGGAAAAACAGACCTGTTGGTCTGGAGGACAAAGGAAAAATGCCATATCTGGAGGCCACACTTTTGGAAATCCAAAGAATGGCAAATACTTGTATGAAATGCTTTGAATTTTCGTAAGTGGCCATTAGTTCAACAAATATTATTTACATATATGTCCTTTTCCAAGTCATTTTTTTTCCATTTTCAGTGACGTTTTCCTTACCACATGTTGCGAAAAGAGACTCTAAACTTCAAGGCTTTGACATTCCTAAAGACGCTATAATCATCGCCAATCTGTACTCGGCGCACATCGACGAAAAGTATTGGAAAGATCCCGAGAAATTCAAACCCGAGCGATTTTTAAACGAAGACGGTTCTCTCAGACGAAGGGATGCTTTCATTCCATTTTCAGCAGGTATTTTTTCTTTGCTTTCTGAAGGTTTACGTATCCAAAAAAGTTTTCTTTTAAGACTATATCCTTCGCTCTGTTAATGTAAATGAGTTTTTTTTAATTAAACATTATTATCCTAGCTGTTCAATCGTGTTTTAACCGCCCAAACTTCTTATATTCTTATTATTGAAATTCAAACTTGTTGATTCATTCTTCAGGACCCCGTTTTTGTATTGGAGAACCTCTTGCAAGGATGGAATTATTCTTATTTTTCACCAACCTGTTGCAAAGATTTCGGTTTTCATTGGAAGATAAAGAGAACCCACCGTCACTAGACGGAATTCAGGCCCTTACATTAACGCCACTTCCATACCGTTTGGTGGCGCTTTCGCGTTAGACATTGCATATACATGTATACATACATCAATGTTGATTTTTGTAAAATCCAAGTATCTGGACACAAAGCTTGTCAATAAATAAATTCTTGTTTTGTTAGTGTTTCCAAACGTGTTTAGAAGTAATAAACTAAAACACGTACTGATGGTTTTTTTTCTTTTATTAAAATCAATTAATAAATATCATCATCATCATTATATATTACACAATTAATAGTGTTTTGACATTTTGCATCAAATTCAATTACATCATCATTAAACATCACGCATTTTGCGTCTACAAAAAATCACCTAGTTTATCGTGGTAAATATCATTTAATTATAATACAATCGGTCATCTTTAGAACAGTGTTTTGCATATCAAGCTTACTTTTTAACATAGCTAAGAGGTTTTTCTCCGACATTGTCCCGTAGTTTAATCTACATTTCACACAAATTTAAAAACAAATCATTACATGGTACATTTTGTATTTTAAACAACAATGTTTATGTGAGAAAGTACAGTGGAATAAAGATGTATCCCCGTTGTGTGAAATATGCGAAGATGAAGAAAAAGATTAAACATTTATTGTATGATTGTAAATTATCAAACCCTCTTGGGAGAAAGTCAGCTCCTTTTTAAAATTTGATGCTACTCGGAAAATTATTGTACCTGGGTTCTATAATGAAATAAGCGATAAAACACTGCTTTTAAACAATCGAATACCTTCTATTACTTTTCCTATGTATAAGATAAAATGTAGATCAAACGACGAAGCAATACAAGTACTCAAGTTTTGACATTATTCCTTGAATGTTTATTTGTGCATTTCATTGTTCAGTGGACCATAGATAACAAACATTCTCAAAAGTTTGGCTCCTTCATTACAATATTATGATTTTATTACGGTATAAACCTACTAGTATTTGGCATTGTAGAGTAAGAATACATGTACATATACTTGAAATGTCGGCCTTTATAAAAGACAAAATACTTCTAAATTAAACCAAAAAAAATATACCATCCAATTAGTTACATGTAGGTGTCCATTCTTGAAAATACTTACATTTTCCAGTGTCTTTGCCTGTGATAACACTACGTATCGATTTTGTACAGACCAATAAATTCAAATGACGTATAATTTGGGTGCAAGCGGGGTTTAGTTATTTATATTCAAATATTTAAACGTAAAATTGCTGAAAATTATATAAATATAAGTAATAAAGAAATATTTTTTGAATATTATGAGGTGATAATTTCGGTGTTAGGTGGGGCGTGATTAAATCTATCATAAAGCCCTTCGGGATTTATTGGATTTGATTACGCTCCAACCAAAATTATCACCTCATGATACTCAAAGAATGATTCCTTATTCCTTAATTATTGGATAGAAAAGCTGTCCATTCTAAAAACTCATGGACGGAGACTGGTAAACCTGTTCACTTATAGGACGGCTATAGGACGGTGAGTTGGAAACGAGACATTGCGTTTGTCAATAAAGAAGCAGATTTAATGTTTAACACTTTGAGAATGACACCAATAACTCGATACAGCAGAGAAACACAAAGATACTACTAAATAATCCAATGTTGTATTTATCTAATATTTCATTTTCCAGAATCACGAACAAAAATTATTGATCCACTTGATCATATCAATTCTTGTAACCACAAATCACATCAGATATGATCAAAATGTAGATTGAGACAAACTTAACCTCACTACATGTACAGGAAACACAGTGTTTTCTCTAACAGAATGGACAGTTTTCGGCTGATATACTTTACATAAACATGAACAGAGAAAAATAATTGTTGTTGTTTGATGAAATACCTTTTTTTAGTTAATTTTAAAATGTTATTAGAACTACACAATACTGTTTAATTTTTAAAAAGTATTAAAGGTATATATGCCGTTTTAAATGAAAATTTTAAAAGAAAGAAATGTTTTCATTTTTCCATTAAGCTACAAAAGTTATTAACTTTCTGCAAATTATACATTTTAAATCAAACGCATTTAAAAGTATTTAATTAATACAAATTCGAATTTATTTATTTTTTGACCGGGGCGGTTAATAAACGCCCAACTTTAAAATGTTCATTAGCACATGATGTGAAAATCTAAATTTAGAACGTAACAAGATGTCGACGCGAAAACGTGGTCGGCCCTTTGGCAGCGGAATGACAAGTTTGGAGAGAAAAGAAAGAAAGAAACAGTTTGAAAGAGAACGTTGTAAATGAGAATCGATATTGGAGACCACTTTGAGCGGTGGACACGTGTTAGAAATTTCATGTTTAACTATGAGCTTGCCGGCTTCATGCTACAGACAGGTAAGTCAGACAGCGGTGTGTTTTTGTATTTTGGGGGTTTTTTTTGTTTGTTTAATAATATATTTACTCATAAAAGAAAAGAAGCTTATGTGTATGGTACGATATTCGTTGTCTGAATATGATAAAACTTGTATAGCTATACTCAAATACTTTTAAAAATCTATAAATTGTATGTTTTGAGTCGAGAGGCCCCAGAAGGGATAATTTTAACGTTCCATTGTATATTTATATACGTTGTCAAATGTATAAAAATAATGGTCAATTGCAAAAGAGCTCTCACCGATTGTCATCGACACTGATACGCAACCATCCTCATAAAATGCAGATGGCAATATCTGATATTTTTTCTTTTAACAGTACACAAACCTGTCTATATGAATTCAAACAAATGTAAACAAACCTGTCGCATTACCTCGTTCTGCAAGCTGCTTTTCTGAATTACTATTTCCCGCGCACATGCGCAAATCTACATCAAACGTTAATCGTTTATGAATATGCATAGGTAAATCATTTTCAAATTATAGCTAGTACCTCGTTAATATTTATCAAAAAATTGCAAATTTTTTTAGAAACTTCTTTTTCATACATCTAGTCATGCTGACAAAATTTGGGTCTGGATTTCAACATCGCAAAAATGCCGTTAAAATGGCATATATACCTTTAATTGTGTAGGTATGTTTAAGTATTTTCAATAAAAAATTATATTACTCTTACGTTTTATGTACCAAAACAGTTACATTTCTCCCAGATGTTTATTACTGAGTTAAATGCTAGGTATGCTACATTTGGCTCAATTTTTTTCTCCCTACGTTTTACATCACAAAACACATAGGTAAGATCTTTGCATACCAAAAAGTGTCGGCACGCCAACAGTCTTAGGTTATAGGGGATGCGTACTTATCACGGCGGTGACCAAGGGTGTTCGAATGCACCGGTGTTAATCTATTACTATGTATACATGGAGACTAATCTTCAATGTTGTCTCACGGAAACGTATGGAATTAAAACAGGTGTTTATTAATTCTGATAACAAATTTTAAAATATTCGCAAACGCACTGATAAGGTGATGATAAGATGGCTTGTAACATATGTTCGTTATAAGGTTACAAAACTTTGTTTAAATTGTGTACAGTCAATATTATTATAATATTTTGAAGTTAACTTAAAGATGAGAGTCATGGGTTTTAGATGGTGTGCATGAAATATAAAGAATATTTTCTATTAAAATGCATCACTACAATAATATCTGCGCTATTTTACGACCTTCACCGATACTCGTTATCAATGACACCTACAATCTAGAGATAAGCGATCGCCCGTTATCGGAATACGATTTACGAGTTCGTTAATCCATCGCCGGTACGGGGAGAAGAAAGTTCCAAAAGACAAGATGGTCAATCTCCATAAAGGTCATAAACGGAAGGAGGGGATGGATGTGGGCAAACTGATTCACAACATGAAGGAGGTCAGTTTAAATTTGGCTGTGGTCTAATATAGAAACGTGCATTGGTGTTGATCAATAGTATTGTCCTACTTTTGTTTCGATAATGGTTATATGTTATGAAGTATAAAAGACGATGGCCATGGTATTTATAATATTGCAATAGATGTACTTTTGTTGCGAAAAAAAAAATGTATATTAATGGTGTATGTTTTTTACTTGATACTTAAATAACTTAAAAATCAGAGATTGAACATTAACGAATTTTATTTTCCTTGATTTTTGTCTTCAGGTTTCTTGGAAACATTTTTTGTATCAATGAACAATGTACCACGAAGTGTGTGTTTTTACAATGCACAACTTAACATGTTTAACTGATATAATTGATGTGGAACAATAAATCTAGCTGCAATGTTGCCTTATATTGGTCTGAAGATTTGAATATAGATATTATATGTACGTATTTGTACTTTTTATATCAGTTTAGGCGCATCAGAAACTCGTGCATCTATCAATTTTAAATTTTATATCCACGCAACTGTTAGATAAGATAGATATTTCACCGGTGTGTAAGCTCAAGACAGTTTGCATAGTTTAGTTATTACATCCTCATTCTATTTTTGATACAATGTATGTTGACCATTTTCTAAATCGACACTTACATGTATTTCTCTCATCTACATGTATCTCATCAAGACAGGAGGGTTCAAAATGTAACTATTATATTAATTGTTTCCTAATTAATAAGATGATGTTTTATTAAATTCTGCCGTTTAATACCGCAGTATTAAATATTTGGTATAAAATCAACGATAAAGTTACATTTGTATTCTAAAACCTTTTAAGAAAAGAACAATTCCTTGACATTACAAAAGTACAATTAATTACTCGTATATGATTTATAAATAGTATTTATAAAATACAGTATTTTTCTTTCTTGCAGCACGACCACGTCTCTGTATTAAGAAGCATTATGATGTACTCTTTGACGTCATTAGTAACACTGATAATCGCGTTTGCCATATTCAACTACATGGAAACAGGCGTTCCTGAAGGGATTCCGGAAGTCTGGAACGCTCGAATTTTAGACACATCACTTCGAACGATGGGGAAAGTGGTGAGTTGTGACAGATCAGTTATGTGCTCCTTACAATTTCAATTTCAATTTCCCAATTTATTTTGAAGCGACCTGTGTAAATAAAAGAATATGTTAAGCGTATTGTCCCTAAATACGCCCCCTTTTTAAACAATCTAAATACACACCCTTTTTTGAAGCCAATCATGACTTATAATCACATATAAAATATTTTTAACTAACTGACCCTCCGCCTTTTTCAAATTATTTGAGAAAATTTTTAGGAAAATATGTTAAATGAAATGAATGAATAGATCATGATCAAGATTCGAGTCAGTTACCCCTACCCTCCCCACACCCCTCTATTTTTGGAAGCAAATTTAATAATTATAAAGTATTCTACTTCATTTTAGATTTTGACCCTGAACAATTTTGGGGTTCACGGAGGAGTCACATGGTGGACAAGAAAAATGGTAGAAATCATGTTAACTACGCTTATAACCGGAAGTCCTCGTGGCCTAGGCGATGACCCCGAACTGAAGGTATACAAGGAGTGTTGCTATGCGATGCCTACACAAGGACATTGAATGCATATTTATTAACTGTTTGCTTAAAATCAAACTCTATTACAATTATGATACAAAAATATGTTTTAACAACTAATTTTTTTTCCGACTGAATGAATGTTTCTTTCTCTCAAACCATATCAAGGGTATATGAGGTTAATACACATTTACATTAGATGGGGTTTCTCATCTTAAAGTTTTCTTTCACCAAGACTATATGATTTATACTTTATTATTAAACAGATTTACGACACAAAACTGGCAGGAGTGGACGTGAGAATATATGAACCAACGAAGGGAAAGAACACTGATCGTCCAGCACTGGTTTACTACCATGGTGGGGGATGGTCGTGGCTCTCTATAGGTAAGCATGATCGAATGGTTTCAACACATCTTTCTAGATGCAGTCAGTATTGTGGTTAGCTGCAGGTCTGTAGTTCCTGGTCTGAAAAAAAGTTGCATTAGGTACAAAAGTTTATTATTTTAATGCTTCTTTATGACCTTTTTGACTGATCAAGTTATTGTATTGTTTAGATGTTTATGAACAAGCCACCAGACAACTTGCAAAAGGAGTTGGAATGGTCGTTGTATCAGTAGGGTATGCTTTTTTCTTGAACCAATTTTTTGATAAAATATATTTTTTTTAATAAAAATCAAATTGATCTTTAAAAACTTATTTATATGAAAAAAATATTTTTTAAATTCATGCAGGTATAGACAATCGCCAGAATATGCCCATCCTATTCCATTCCAAGATTGTCTTGACGTCACTGAACACGTGCTAAACAATGGAAAAGACCTTGGTATAGATAGTTCCCGCGTAGCAATATCTGGTGACAGTGCTGGCGGCCATTTAACAGCTGCTGTATCACTCCGTTTAAAAAAGAAGATAAAAATCCAGGTCCCTATTTATCCATGTCTGCAAATGTTTGATATGCAGACTCCATCTTACATCGAAAACAAGGACTACATTCCGGGAATGTTGACGGATATATCTATGCTAACATACTGGCTGAACTATGCAAATATCAGTTATGATCACATAGACACAATAATGGCCAACAAACACACATCGCCGGCCTTAAAGAAATCCAAATACGCTGACTTTATATCACCAAAGTGGTATATGAAAGAACACATTAGAACCGAGTCGCTACGTAATATGAAGAAACCTACTGACTTCGGAGATGAGAAACTTTCAAAAGAAATAGAGAAAACACTTCTTGATCCATACTTTTCTCCACTAATGGCAGACGATTCTGACTTAAAAGATATGCCTCTAACTTATGTTCTAACGGCCGGATTTGACGTTTTGCGAGATGATGGCTTAATATATTACCAACGTTTGAAAAAGGTTGGCGTGAAAGTACATTTAGCGCATTACCAAGAGGGGTTCCATGGCATGATATTTTTTTTTAAAGGTCCAATGCCATTCAATGTTGGAATAAGGGCCATGGACGATTTAATACAATTTTTGAAGAAAAATCTCTAGTAGAAATGTTTATAGGATATTTAGCAATTTACTTTTTATCGAAAATGTATTTAAATGTTAATAAAATGTATTGAAAAAAAACTCTTTACTTTTTATGAAAGTGTTTAAGAACGTTGTGTGTTCTCTCTAAAATACATTATACATGCAATCAAATTAAGTCTTGCTTCCGTTTCTATAGAAAAGTTAAGGGAAAACACTTCACCAAGGGGTGCACTTGATACTAAAAGTGAAACTTTGGGAATTCCAAAATAAGTTTTTATGCACCGTGAATTGCAACAATGTACTCTTTAACATTTAAGAAAGAGTAGCTCCCAGGTCTTCCATCCGAATTATGTTCAGACCGGGAGCTACAGACCTGCAGCTAGTGTTACATAACCCATTGCCAACAGGGTATCGGCAGAAATCTTGTTTACGTACTAAAAGAAGATTCAGTTGCATCATCACGTGACAATTAATATTTCAAAAGTGTCATTTTCTATCCGACTTGCAGAATAAATAAATTAACAGAAATGATCTCGATTACCTTTACATCACTGTTGAATTACTCTTTAAAGACCTCTCACTTGAAACAGGATTTCAATGTTTACTTGATGAGAAAATCTAACATAATCGTGTCAAAAACAAACTCCTATAATGAAATACAAAACGGTAACTTTAATTTTTGCTTTGATTTATCCACACAATATTACCCGGCCAACTATCGTAGGATGATTCTAATAGACTATCCTGCATCGATAATGCATGCGGTAAAAAGTCACGGTTCACCATAAACTTGATTATCGAGTCCCTGATGGATGGGTTATTGCTATAAGTCCACTCCATGAACACGGCTTTCACAAACACTTGCTTAAAGAAATAGGTCCCTCCTTCCAATACAAAGCGTTCGTATCCTTCTACATCCATTTTGATGACCACTCGGCTGGGTTTGTTTAGAAGTCCAAGAATGTCATCCAAGAGGATCGTATTAACAGGGTTAGAGTATTCACCATTCATGACTATCTGAGCTTTTTTCACGGGGTTATCTTGATTCACAAACGTTCCTCCCACATTGTCTAAATCCTTTCCTAAGGTCACTTGCATATGCCGGCTTGATATTGCATTTGCGACTATTGTCACTAAATCTCCGAGTTTACCTTTATGAACTGAACAACAAAGTCTTTTGATATTATCTATGAGCGGTTCTACAGCTATTGTTTTCCGACCTAGCTTCGCCATTTCTAGGGTAAACGAGCCTATGTTGGCCCCGATGTCTAGAAACGTCAAAGATGGGTCTTCTTGCAACAATTTCACCATGGGTACAGCTAAATGATGTTCCCACCTCCCAGTGCGTATTATATCATGAGAAACGTACTTATCTTGTGTTTCTGAATATACAAATATAGGTGTTTGTCCAGACAAAGTGTTTAAAGTTGCCTCCTGGAAATTTTTCACTTTCACTCCTTCGCACATGGGAGAAAGGCTCCAAGAGCCATTCCAGTTATAGATACGAACATCACTCATCAATGACTTCTGTTCGTTATGTTTTGTTGTAGCTGCTGATTTCTCCTTTAGTTTACTTTCTTCTAATTGCTTTGATAAATTGGCTTTAAGTACTGGCAATGACAAACCCTTGATTTTTTCCAATGTTGTTTCCAACTTCTTAATTTGATCTGTATTCGGCATTGTAATTTCATTACTTTTCGAATTTTCAGTCTTTTGATTGGCTGGATTTTCTTCCTTGTCTACAGAATTATTTGTTTCTTTTGGCCTTGGTGGAACTGTTGTCTTTTTTGCCGTCGGCGTTGTTGCTGTTGTCTTTCTCGCTGTAGTGGGCGGGACTTCCATTTTTGCAGCACCTAGATCAAATGGATTACCCTCTTGGATATAACGTCTCTCCTCTGCTTCTACATGACCCTCGGCCCTCTCCTGGGAGAGGCCATGGTCTAGATCTAGTGCACTGTATTTGGGCACGTTTTTTCCTCTCATGTAAAAATGGACGACTCCGAGCAGCATACAGATAAATGCTATAGCAAGGATGAAATGTTGTTTCTTCATTTCTTTGGAAAAGAATAAGATAATGACATTAAAAATGGTACTTGTAAATCATAATAATTATCATGAATTTATGATATTCAAACTCAGGTGGTTAATACTGTCATGTGTAATATTTACACAGTTCAAACAAACGAAAATGTAAACAAACACTGCCTCGGCAAGAGCTGAAAGTTAACAACGGTTCAATGTTGAATTAACATCAATAGATAAAAGCATCGAATACCCTACTAAATTAATATTCATTGAAATTAACTACATGTACATCTGATATTTTTTAAAGAAATAACGCAATATCTACAAATGTACCAATAAAATGTCCATATTCCTTACTTCCTTTTGATAGATAAACGGTAAAATATAGATAAAAGTATGAAAAACCAGAAAGACTTTTGAACCCCCAGTAAGTAAATGGGACGCATCTAATTCAAAAACACACAATTAGTCCAAATCTAATGAAAATACAGTAGAATTAAACTGTTTTGCCTTCATTTTGGAGACACATTTCTACCTTACCTGTTTAAGATTCCTATGTTGTGGGGGCCCTCTCTCCCGATCAATAGCGTTATCAATGACCGATAAAGACCGGACTCTGCTGACATTACCAACCACTGAAAAGTTATAACCCCCCCCCCCTTCCTTATTTTTGTTAGTTTTTTTTCCTTTTAAGCAGATTTTATTCACTATTAATTTACCGAGTGCAAATAAAAAAAAAAAAGCATGCCGGTATTTACTTCCGCCTAGTGAAACAACAAAGACTGTTAATATTGCTCATATCTAACAACATTTTATTTTTACCTTCTGTTTTGTCATCAGTGGTATGTTGTTGTATTTTTATATTCAATTAGTGGCAATAAAAACATTAGATTAATGGTAGCCCGAAAAATATGAACTATCTTTGAAAACAGAACAGAGATGCTATATGACACCAAAAACCTAACGAATTCATAAGATATTTTAATTTCGGAAAGTAATTCAGCTGGGATTAGGAAATTCGCATACGAGTAATGAATAAGATTTCCTATGAGAATGTAGACGAAAACGCAATTAGAAAATGTTTGTACACAAAGCACAGTGGACCATGTAACAGATAACATGATGACTTTAATTTCAGTTTTCCAATCACCAACACAAATAAGCTTCTGGAGAAAGACCGACTCCTCTGCTGATACAGCCTCATCTGTCTTTTAACACCCCCCCCCAACCCCCAACCCCCCTCTTGTGTGTCTGTTTATATATACCTTTATGTTCTCCAGTGCAAGATTTTAAAAAAAGGGACTGAAAGACAGAGAAAGACAATGATTCCTATGTAGAAGCGCAGTCGTAGCTTTTTGTTATGGAGTATAAATCAAACATCAACCGCCTTCTGTTTTTCATCAAATCTAATCCTATATTTTTCATTTCACTTGTTAGTAAAAGATGATTTTTGTCCTGACCGACATCTTATGTACAACTTTCTCTATATGTGATTGAATGCAATGAAAAAATAAAAGAATTGACCTTTCATCAGATTAGTATTCCAACTGGCATTCATTACAAAGCCCTTCGCATGAATTGGAATTGAATTTTTTAAGGTAAATAACTAATCTTAAGCTACCCGAGAACAGGGATAAGGTGTGAAATTAAGTGTTATACAAAATAGTTTTCATGCAATTGAAAAAAGTGTAACTGACCAAATTTTCATTACATCTAATTGCAATTGAATTTTATATTTAACAAAAACTGTCTTCAAAATTCGCATTACTTTTCATTTACATATCATCACCCACTGGATCAAAAATAACTGTTCTCTCCACACTAATAAAGAGAGCTTTTTAGATTTTTTTTTATCTCCTCAGGATTGTAATTATTTCGTTCATAGCAAAGTGCTCTTTCCCCTGGATCATTGTTTATTTTAATTTAGACAAAGTTGTATTTCTGTGTGATCTTACCAATAAAATAATTTCAATTTAGTTTTATCAAGACATGGGTATGAATTGACAACTTAAAAAAATTAATGAGAAATACATGTACTGTTCTTTGGTTGATCGTAAATCTAGAAATCCAATGCCTTGATATTAGCTAGGGGTTAGCTTTATACTAGCAAATCATAACACACATAGATTTCAAAATGGAATTAGCGGACAAAATAAGATTAAAATAAACCTTGTAACTTCGAATTTCTTTATTAACGATATTTTTCACCACAATCACCAGTGTATAACGTAGAACATTCCCGACCCATTCTGTATGTTAATGGTGTCCAGGTGCAGTCCTCCAATACAGTCTTTTTGGTGGATTATCTTGGAACGAGAAAAAAAGAAAAGGACTTACAATATAATATAATTTTCTTGTACATATTTCGCAAAATGCAATTCAGCAGAAGTGGTTTTAATTGGTGTTTAACTTTCAAGAATTTTGAAAATCCAACCAAAATATTGAGGAATATGCACATGATAAATATAACGTAGTAAACTTACCATAAAATCTGTTGCATTGGTGCATTTGATGAATATCCCTGAAATGACAAAATTCTGACCAAATCCAAACATATTGATTGGAGTGTATGGCGGTATATCGGAGCAATGTTCAATGACCTGTAAATAGAATATTTCAAACTTAACTCAAGCCAGTAATACAATATTGCATGAATTATAGATTAAAAATAAACTTCATGTTCTGCTTTTAAATATCATATATGAGAAATCAAAATTATATTTTGTTGTAATTTTTAATGTGTATTTTGTAGCCCTAAAATCTTATTCAAAAGTCTCAACAAGTTTTTAAGAATATGTTTTCAGTAACCATACTTAGTAAATAACTATGCCGTTTTGCAACAATTTTTGGTGTATAGGCCATACTTTTCTCCCTTGAGTCCAGTTTGAGGGTTTGGGTGCGAAGCAGTATTTCATCAAAACAGCCTCGTTCATAGAATCGCCCCCCGAGCAAGGTCGCGCATGCTTATGGTAAATCGGTTCATGTTTACCAAGATCAAGAACAGCTTCGACGCTATTGCAAGTATGGTCATCTAAAAACAAACAATGGTTTTACGGTATTAGATTTCACGATAACTTGGTATTGTATAGTGCTAACACTAATTTTATAAAATGGAATGCAAATTATACTGTATAGGCTTAGATTCATTATATTTTTGGGCCCAGATTTCAGGAAAATCATTATTTTTTACCCTTAAGATATACAATCATTAACAAATCGACCTCAATAGTTTTAACAAGAATATTTAACAAGATTTATCATTTTATCGAGTGAATTAGTTAGAACTGAATAATGTTGAATCTCAAAAGATTGCAATCGATGCTTTACATGTATTGGAGCTTTGCGGTGTAGTTGGCGGAGCCAACGTTGTGGGTAGTGGTCTGGAACTGGTAGTGGAGCTGGTTCTGGTGGTACTGGGTGTCGTCGTACCGCTAGTGGTAGTGGGAGTGGTAGTGGATCTGGTTCTGATGGTACTGGTTGTCGTCGTCCCTCTAGTGGTAGTGGGAGTGGTAGTGGATCTGATTCTGGTGGTACTAGTTGTCGTCGTCCCGCTAGTGGTAGTGAGAGTGGTTATTTTTTTAGTAGAAGTGGTAGCAGTAGATGGGCGCTTGGTACTTGGTAGAGGTGTAGCTCTAGGTGATGTCGTACTTGGTTTATTCGGAGTCATTCTTGGAGATGTTGTTTTGGGGACTGGATTGGGTGTCAGAGTGGCTCCGGCTTTATGAAAGTAGACACAAGATGAATTAATAGCATAATTATCAATTTAATGTACAGTGTAATCAATCGCAAGAATTTTACAATTAAGGGAACATAATGATATGGGTTATATCCGTCATAACAGATATACGCCATAAGCATTAGGCATTGAAATTCAGTCACTTAACTTAACATCTAATTCATTCACTCCAAATTACGTCGCAGATAAACAAATGGGGAGTGCAGTAAACAGGCACCCCCTGCAAAGCAATTTCATTTTTTTTCCAACCCGCTAAAACAAATTTGATATAGGTACCTGGACTACTGGTAATCAAGAATGTCTGACATGGTTTTGCTTGAACCCCTGCAATGGAAAGAAATATTTAATTGTATACAAAGGAATCAAACAGACTCGTAGAAAGAATTTTTCTATGAAACTAAGACGTGTCCTACCATTCAATGATTGGTCCGGTCCCGGACATGATTGTATACCAACACCTGAATCTCGTCTTATGAAGCCTACCTGGTAGAAAGACATTTTAAAAAACTAAAAAAGGGTTATCCTTCGTTATAAACTGAAGCAATAAAAAAACAAGACATATCAAGACAATGATGTACTCGTTAGATGCTTTCGGACATGTGACCACAGTGCTTTCAATTTACTAGTGCACGAAACCTACATCAAATTACATGTGCAGATCTGACCATCTTTGTTTGATTGGATATCATTTACAGATTTTTTTTGGTCAATTCATTGCAAAAGAAAGTTCCAGAAACAGAATCATCAACTACAAACCTTCCCGTCGTGAATGACTGGGAACCAGCCCTCTGGCGAGATGACGGACTGTGCTATAGCCTTACAGTGGCTGGAACTGAGGTCCACTGAAAAGGTCGAATCCTGTAGGTACAGAAATCCGATGATCTGACTGGTCCGGTCCGGACACTCAAAGATCACCAGCTGAGGGTGGTTTGTGTTGCAGATACAAGCATGCTGTGTGGCGGGCGCTTTCAGAAGGAGGGCGGATGCCTTAAATTCGTTCAACCCAACACAAACACAGAAAGCAATTGACAGCAGGCGAAGGAGCGACATCTGTCGGTGTAAGGAAGCAACAATACAACAACACCACAAAAATGTTCCAAATATTATAACAAGAAGCTGGCAATTAATCTTAGCAACAATTTTTTATAAACACTATGTATAAAACGCATGCATCATTAAATATTTTACGTTTGAATCCTAATTACTTACCTCAATCCCTGAGTGTTTTTGACTTATCTTAATAAACACGTTAGATAACTTGTTCCGTGAAAACCAGTATCTGATGACATTACTTGTAGCTGTTTATCGTTTACACAACTACTGGTCCATGCTGGTTTACCAATTTTTGGTTGCCAGAGTTCATTTCTCATTAGCATGATAACGAAATGGCAGTGTACAGAAGTGTTGATGAAACTTAACCTATATCTGATCATCAAAGTATAGAAGTTGCACTTATACATATCAACACTTCCATTTTGCGGGGTCCTTATTTGTGACGTCAACACAATACCTTCTCGAATTTGGTTAATGTAACTGTTTTTTCAGTACATACGTACCAAAAATATCACGTTCGATCGATTTCAAAGCCTGCTCCAAATTATTAACGTTTGTTTAAAGTTGGAATAAGGGTGGGTTTTTTATTTACTTAATTTTCTAGCATCATTTAGTGGTGTCTTTAATGGTTCTTTGTAATTTGTACCCTTGGTGCATAAGAAAAATAAAGATTACCCGTTAAACAGGAAAATCAAGCACAGTGTCACGTATACTGGTTTAAACAGTAATAATTATCCAACTCATTTAAGATGCATGGGTGGTCGTGGGCATTTTTAGACTATATTAATCCTCTTTAGTAAAAGAGATTTGTATAAAGATAGGTTGCAAATCGAATTTCAAAGCTAAATTACATGTTTATGGAATTTTTCTTCCCTAAGTATTAGTTATTGTGGAATCATCATTGTTTGTGGGGGACCAATGTTCGCGGTTTTCGTGGGGAGCCCTTGTCAACGAATTTACATCCCCACGAACTTTTATACAGGCATTCGTTTCATATCTATTAAAATTATCCCAATCTTGCAACCAACAAAATTACATCCCCAGGAAGCAGGAAAATGTTGGTTACCCACAAACATTGACCCCCACGAATAAAAACGATTCCACAGTAATAGCTAAACATTATATCAGGAAATCTTAGCTAGAAATGAAGGGTAATTTGTTGACCGCCTAGCCTCCTTCATGTCCATGAAATTTAACACAGTAGAAAGGTATATTCATTTATACAAGTGATTAATTTAAAAATACTGAGCAACACACGCAGAAACTAGACTATAATTAAAGACGAGGATGTTTCCTATTCACTCACTTTCATTAAATTGAATGATGTTAAAATCAATACATAACTTACTAGTACCTGAACTTGCAAACCCAACTATTAGATGAAGAATGCTGAATATTTTGCAACATTTCAAAAAATATTCTGATCAAGCCCCAAATGGTGCAAAAAAGAGTTCAATGATTTTAAAAGGTGAAAGTTTAATAATTGTACTAAAAACTTGCCGTATAAAAAAAAGTCGCATTACTGATTTTGAAGCAATAAGAAATTTTTGGTGCCGAATCAATGTAGGAAAAAACACTGCAAATTAAGTCTAAAACTGAACATTTGACATCACAATCCCGACTTCCGTCAGAAGATTTAGCGATGGACTTTATGGCCATGTAAGATTTAAAATTGAGACGACGTGAGACACGGTTTATAACTGACGAAAACAAGAATTCCCATGGGTGATATTTTTAGTCTGAAGGTCAAAATTTATCTTTAAGTGCCGTAGAGGTGACCAAGATGGGTAGACCCTCCCCGGAATTCCAAGTTAACCAATGTACATGTAAAATCCCCCGTGGTTTCATCTCTGATGTTTGCTATATAGTTGTCAAATAGCGGATCTAAAAGCCAGTTTATCTACGTTCTTTCACTTCCGTAAAATTCGAGGACCAGAATTATACTGTCTCTCCCGTTCCTACCAACGATGAAAATCTCCTTTTTGTTCGTTGCTGTCCTTTTTCAGGAGGTCTCGGCAAACTTTCTGTGCTTTTGCAACTTCTTGCATCCCTATGGATCTTTCTTGTACGAGTGTCCATCCAGGAGCAGCCAGTTGATAGGGATCATCTACCCTCCCGAAAACACGGATCACTATGTGGACCTGTCCTCGCCCCACTGTGTGGCTGCATTTAACGCCCAGGCTCCCCAGGGGTGGGTCGCAGTCTACTACAACAGCAACAACCTTAATAAGGTACATAATATACAGTGAAAGCAGTAAAATTGTGTGAGTTTGGGGATGACATTATAAATGATAAAGGTTAATGATTATTTAAAAGGTTACTTAAGCAATTATAACATTGCAAAATTCAATACTATTAAGGTATCTCACTCCTCAATGTTGTTGTATCAAGTTAAGAATTTCTTGAGAGGTATATCATTGAAAGCTGTAGACAAAAAATACTATAAAATACAAAGTAAAAAGGGGTTAGTATTCATCCCTTTGAGTAATGGCGCATTAAATTTGACCTTTTTGCACCTAAAATGCAATTTCAGCCCAATCGGCATTTGTTGCTAGTATTTTTAGTTAAGCAAAATTAGTTCATGAAATATTGTTTTCGATTATGCACAATGATCAGATTGAATAGAGAGATTATAAAAAAAATGCTGTATGAAGCTGCATAAATTTTTTGTGATCTTTCTGCACTTTAAATACACAATTTCTTTAATAGTCAAAATTTGATTTGAAATAAAAGCTTTTTGAATATCAAGAATCTTATAAAATAAATTCAGTTTGCCTAAATATGTATCCAGTGTTATTTTGACATAATAAAACATGGGGGTCAGTGATGTCAAAATTTAGATACAGTGCTTCAATTATAAAATTCTTGCAAAATTTGGCTTTAAAAAATTCAGACTTTTTCTACTATTTGCATGATTTTATGCTTAAAGTCACACTCTCAAGATTAAATGTTGTACATGTTACACAGAACCTATAGAATATGTTCCAAACATATCATATGTTAGAAATGTGCGTTATGGATTAAGCATGATAAAAAGAAGAGTTTATTGATATTTGATAGAATTGCTTGATTTTTGTCATTTTCGTTAAAAAACCTTCAGTGCGAAAAAATAGTTCCCCCAAAACTTGTTTGTTTATATACGCTTTTACCAATGTTGTTACGTTTATTTCACAAAAAAATTGCAAAAGGGAGGAAGAAGAAAATATAATTATGTAAAGTATCATGGTTAATTTAATTGTTTATTTCGATAGAAAGTTTGTCACAAAGCTTAGATGTCCCATACCTCCTTAATTGTAGTGCAACGACATCTAAGTGAAGAACATTAAATGGTTTGATTGGAAGACTTAGTGTCTTGCAAATGGTCTTTTTAAATCATTGATAATACCAGTGATTGTCATGTATCAGCTAGCACGATAACAAAAAACGCTAGAGAGTACATATATATGCTATGTCGCACGATAAAGAACCCAGACAGTCTCAAGGCCTTGAGCGCCGAACAAGGTCAGACAGGGAAGTCCTTGACGTGAACAGTCAAAATATTTCCAAACGAGGCAAATTAAAATAGTTTTTAGGATTAATAGATCTGAATTGCATGCGTTGAATTATTCAGCATTTTGGAAATACATCACTAGATTTCGTTAATTCAAACACAAAGAATATGGAAGAACATTTTACTTCCTTGTTACTCTGAATTGAACGGCCGAATAAGCGTCTCAATTTATTTATTTGTCAAAGTAATATAATCAACTTGCAGATAATGAGATAGTAGTCTATTACATGTATGTACATGTTTGTTCTAAATCTAGATGGGAATCAAGACACAATAAATTTAAAAAAAACAATTGTTTCAGCTTGGCTACATGTTCAAAGACTCTGGCTTTCTCGATAGGCAATGCCCGGGTACCCTTACCTTCAACGTGCGTAAGTATACTAGTATACAAATTCATGGTAATGCCAAATTCCATTGAATAACCAGCTTTGAAATATCCTTTTACATAATTGTGTGTAAAATTTGTGTTTTTTTTCTTTTTTTCAGAGAATGTAGTGAAATCTAATAAATGTACTCACCATATCGGACCGATTCCAGGTGACACGGGGTTTCTTATATGATTTTTTTTCTATTATATCCCTTGCATCAATATTTTATTACCAAAGATCATGACATTTAATTAAGGTCCAAATTTACTAATCGCAATGGGAAAAATCAGACATGTTGCGTTGCTTATTCAGTAAACCTAGTCAACCCGGCGTCTTTGAATTCGATTAAAACTTTGAAATCCACATAAGAATTTGTAAATTCTATATTTTCTGATTAATGAGAAGGGGTTATATTAAGAGATTTGTCGGAACATATTTGTACTTTAACAGTTTTATTGATTAGTGAATTTTATAACTGTGTTTTCAATCTTATTTGAGCCGAATTTTCTGGACAAAAATCATGTCATGTTGTAAATTTAGAATTTACCGGGTGGCAGTAAATACAAATTTACAACATGACAAATTGTCACATATCAAAAATTAAGAAAGGATGTTCTGTCATTAAACAGAAGATTAATACGAAGCTTTTAACAGGACTTCGACTGCGGAAAAGACATTAACAGCTTTATATAACAATTTTGGTAAAAAGGCCCCGCGAAAAAAGATACTAAAATATATACTTATTCATAAATCTTTAGCACAATCTTATTAGAATTAGATCTTTAATCCGCTCCGAGTAGATCGCTAGGTTGTTTAGTGATCTACTTGGAGCAGAAAAAAGATTTCATTTTAATAAGATTGTCTATAGTGTATTTGTGTTTTTTTCTTTTCTTTTTCGCCGAACTACATGTCAGGGGTTTTTTTTGTGGTTGAGCGTTTTTTTTTCTTAAATTACTGTTGTATCGCTAATCTTATTCAAAGAAAACGTTTAAACCAATTACATGTATACCCTTTTTCGTTCTTTGCAAGATAACTCGTTTTTCATGTACATGTATTGTCTCATATTGCTTAGGTTTGGTCATTCCGACTGCCACTATCGCAACCATAGCACCCACACCACGCCCGACTGCGTGGGTCACTCTGCCTACAGCCCACCCACATGTCAATCAACAGAGTAAGTATATGTATTAGTCTCATTGATAATGAGATGAGATGATTGACTCAACAATTTTGCACTACAAAATGCTCTTTCAGTGGTATATACAATACTATTCCAAGTTGAACGCCAGTTATCGAGATTTAAGCTATATACAAATTCACAATGTTTTGTTTTTGTAAAAAGTGACGTGTCATGTTTTTCGCACAAAAAATACCATTTAAAAAAAGGAAATGTTAAAAATATTAGAAACTGTTTTAGAACTGTTTTTAAAACAAAATTACAAATAAATAAAATCTTTCAGTAGCATGAATCTTAAACAAGTATATATTAGGCATATGAAATAAAACAAATAAACATGACATGTTTTCATAACAAAGAACTGTCAGCTCTGTATCCCGCTTTTTAACTTGTCAGGTGACATTTAAATTTCAAATCTTGAGTTTGAATAATATTTAGTTTCTATATTTATTTGTTAGCTATTTGTGATGGACAACGGTTGGAGATTGGTTTAGTCCAGCATTCAACAGTGTTTAACGCGGATTCGCGACATTGTCCAAACTCTGCAGTAGCTGACGAAGAAGGAGTAGTCATGGCGTACTGCAAAGCACCGGAAGTGAAGCAGTGGAAACGACACACCCACGTACGCTGTCAATATACTTTACAAGGGTTGATCCTAAATTATAATTTCACCAATACGACAAAATCGGCCTAAAGTGTCAAAAATCCGCATTTTTTGTCTTTGCATAAAAAAAACATAACTTTTCAGGTATGATAGAAAATTATTTATTGGATTTGTTTATATGCCCAAAAGCAGTGCATGTATTGTGTGACTATAACATAAGTTCAACTGACTTATGTACCACTTATTGAGAAGATTAGGTAAAGCCAATCGCAACTTCTCGGGCCTTTCCGGCAGGCTCGGAAAAAAGCCAGAAAGGCCCGAGAAGTTGCGATTGTAGGTAAACCAAGACACTGCTACATATATCATATATCTGTGATTCTGAATGGAAAAGATGAAAAAGAAAGAAAAGCAAAATACAAAAAAAACCTCATCCATAACAAAAACGGTTTGTGCTGTTAGTTAAAACATTGTATTTTCATTTGTTTCTTTGAATTAAAGGTGATGAGTGACTGCAAATCTATTCCAAAATATTCCCCCATTTCGTATTTCTTTGGAGATAGTACTCTAGCTGGCACAAAATCTGGAATTTTTATTGAATGCACGTCTTCAAGTTTTGTGGTTAGTACTCTCTCTCTCTCTCTCTCTCTCTCTCTCTCTCTCTCTCTGCTATGGTTCTAACAATCATAATGAAATATTGATAAATATCAATTTTCAATAAACTTTTCAGGAAATCAATTGATATTAAAATGTATAATATAATATAGAACGTTTCAAATGATTGCTAATAATCAAATTAATTTTACCTAATTTGGCTTACAGATGGCCCGCCAACTGTGCTCCAATATGTTTTTGGAAAAGGTAACCATCCCGCCATTCCTTGCCAGCCATTACCACGTCTTACAGTGGTGAAATGAGTGAAAACGAAGCCTGGCTCTGAACAACAACACAACTCTACCATACGTGACATAAGACTTTAAACTTTTTAAAGCTGTTTCTTGAAAATATTGGAATAAATATACAGGTTATATGGTACTCCCCATTCTTTCTGTTCTCTTTGGTGCATGTATCTCTTTGCATTTACTATAATTTGTTCGTTCATCAATACATAAAAACAGCTGGACTTCATATTACTGAGTTGAAAAAAAAATTTCATGCAAAATTTAATTAATTAGTAAAAAAAAAATCGCCAACTACTGTGACAAATAACATGTCTGGGAATAGGCACTGTTACACTGCACTTTGAAAAATTACGCTCTTTGAAACAAAAAATTCAAAGTGCGTAATTTTTTTCAGTGTGTTGCCACAAGCCACATATCAGTTATCATACATGCACACAATGAATTTAGCTAGTTTCGGTTATTATTATACAGTAGTCCGACAATAATCTGACAAAATAAATATAATTTTTTTTTAGCGTGGTACAACAATAAAAAATTGCAAACATATATGTACATTTTGTGAAAACAATTCGCAAAAATTTACACCCGCGAAATAAACCAGTTATACGCTATACACGTACATGTATATTCGATCATATCTCAACATCCTCATTCAGTCAATGGCGAGTTAGAAAATAATGTTGTTAATCAGTCGTCAGGAACTATATAAAATTATAAACAGAGTTATCTCGCTTTGAATAAATAAAAATTTCATTTTGATTATAGTACACTACAATCTTGCTGAACATTATATTTTTAGTATGGATTTCTTTCATTTAATGCCACGTTACTTCGTAGTCTTTTGACATTGAACTGATCTTATTTGCTCACAAAATTGTTTAAATTTGGCGCATCATTAAAGACATATACGATATACGATATACGTCTTAAGTTTCTTATACCACATTCCTTTACGGGAATATAACGGGCAAACATCTGATTTCCCATTAGATAAGCAAATAATTGAACTGAAGGAGACGAACTTTCTGATGATTTGAAAAAGCAAACGTTATTTAAATGCAAACAATACAACCGAACAAATTATGCAATTTGCATTTGAAAACTTAAAGCCGTTGCAATTCTTCCCACGACATCGCTGATAGAAAGTATACGATTATTTTGTAAAAAGAATTTGTCGACGCATATCAAATGCATACACATGACGCTATACTTTTGACTAAATTAAAAAGTAAGATTGATTTCTTGATTTGTTTTGTGTTTTTAAAGGTGTTATATTCTGTTTCCGAAAATTCTCACGAGAATAAAATTTTGTGGAGACGAAGGTTACATCCCAACATTGAAATTTCGGTGAAAATGATCACACCTAAGACATTGATATACAAAATCAGGCAGTATCAAGTGAATTCTCGATCAGTTTGACACCCAAGGTGTCAATTGCACCTGCAAATAGTTTGCAATGTGTTTTATAAACACCCAGGAGAAGTAATACACACATACACACTCTCTCTCTCTCTCTCTCTCTCTCTCTCTCTCTCTCTCTCTCTCTCTCTCTCTCTCTCTCTCTCTCTCTCTCTATGGCAATGCATGTTTTAGCTTAATTACATCTCTTCTTTCCGAAGCCGACAACAAATAACAACTTATGTAATATACAACAAGAAATGGTGTCACTATCACGAGAGTTCAACAGTCAGCTTTTTTCATACATATCACTTTCTCTTTTTTTTTTATTATGAATGTACATAGTTTCAAAAAAAAAATTAACAAAGAAAAATGAAATGACAACTTTAAGGATTATCAACCCTGATCACTGACTAACTGTACGGAAAACAACCCTTAGAGCTGAAAAACAATTTCAGAACTTTACAACAAAACAGCAACTTTAACCAAATCTAAACAATTCAAGTAAGATTGATAGAATCTACAAAAATTGAAGAGTGCAGTTTGCTGTAAATGTGAATTAGTAACTATTACAGTTCGCGATTGCCTGATTTTGTTTTAACACTCTAGATATCACTGCGGACCATCTTCACACCTTTGTGGTTTCCCCTGTCTCCGCCACCACTGTGTCTGTTGCGGTATGAACCGCAGTCTGATAAACGGGTTTCCAGCTTTACAACAAGATCGAATCTCTACCTTTACAAATTTAAAGATGTTGAAATTGATTAAGCTCTGGATTTTTCTCCAAATTGATTCTACATAGTCAAGTGTTTCTTCTGATTTTTTACGTAGGGCCAAAAAAACCCAGTTAACATTGTTTTACTGGGACAGTGATTCGCAGTTTTTACCAAAAAAATCGTGCATATCAAGGATAAATAAGTTACATAAGTGAACTACCATAACCTGATGAACATAAACCAACTACAAAATAATCTTTATCAAATAAAATTTGAAGACGCTAAACTCAAATTTTCAGTCTTGTTATTCAAGATGGGCGGAGAAAAGAAAATGTTCTGGTAGAAATCAGAGTAATTATATAACAGAGTGCCTTAACTTCCTTCCACCTGCTACGTTTACAAAGAACGAGTGTGTCTTCAAACCAATTAGTACATGTAACCTACTCTACTCAGATGGATTCATAGCATCCATACATCCGGCTTAAACCTAATTCAAATAATTCCAAACGGTGTTCTTGCACAACGCCGGTGTCCCTCTAATATCTCGTAATTGCGGGTATTCCTGTTTGGTCAGGTTCAATATTTACAAAAATTAGCATTTGTAATGAAGCTTGGTATCCGCATCCGGCAGGTTTTCTTCTGTTTGTTGACCGGCAGATGTAATGCTCAACCAAACAAACGCAAATACTAATAATTTATATCTGAATACAAAATAATAACCTTTAATCAAACTTAACACCAGTCGGCTTTTTTTTTTTTAGATGGGCTTCGGTTAGTCCCTGCGGTCGGTAAAGATACGAACGCTGCTTTTCTTGTATTACTTAGACAAATTATTGTATAGTCCACGTGACATCAAAGTATTTTCAATAGTGATAA
This sequence comes from Magallana nippona, assembly GCA_033439105.1. Taxonomy (NCBI): domain Eukaryota; kingdom Metazoa; phylum Mollusca; class Bivalvia; order Ostreida; family Ostreidae; genus Magallana; species Magallana nippona. Next base: position 42,233,776 of record CM065922.1, on the reverse strand, counting down.
GGTTCAGAGACTTTAATATTTCACTGCCCTATTTGATTTCTTTCCACGAATTAGGTCAGAAGTTAATTGGTACATGTAAGCTTATCCTTGCGGTACTTTCCTGTTTTGCAGAAACCTTTATAACCGTCATGTGCTCTTTGTTCTAATGATTTTCAACATTCAAATCTACTTTCCTTCAGTACCAAACTGTGTTCCTTTGTATTCTTTGGAACACTGTTATCTCCAACAGATTTATGAGAGAAAAAATCCTCAGGAAGGTACATTCTGTTTACCTAACCTTCTTTTCAATTAAGATATTCTTCTCCTGAGCAGCTCCTGAACTTGTCATCCGTTTACCGCCGTCTGTAGCTTCAAAAAGTCACGCAATAGAAAACGTTTACCGTTTGCAGCGATTACATGGATTAGAACTTCTCGATGTTCAGCCCAATTTGTGCAAAACATCAGAGGAGTTCCGCTTGTGTTTTCATGACAAACAAACATGACTGCTGAAATGCGGGTTCGAATTCCCTTAGGAGGATTGGACTGGTCTGTAAAATACAGAACCATTGGTGTCGCACTATATGTTACATGTGCATGCATCGTGTTAAAAGTTTTTGTAAATATCTAAGTATGAGTGAAATTAAGCACCCTCAAAATGACGTTGAAAACTTATTACTAATTACTTCACGTAATCTCTGTTTTGAATTCAGCCAAACTGAATGGATTCTCAATAAAAACGAAGACCAAATCTTAAATAATAATGTCGTGTAAAAAAATGTGTTTTGGTTTCTTTATATTATAATACGAAATCAATCTATTAAATAAAAACAAAACAAAACCAGAAACAAAAAATGATATTCCCGTCAGCTACTTTAAATGTTTGTACTCCTACCTTTTTTAAATTTAAGTATAATTTAAGAAAATTCGCATTAACTTTGTTTGATTAAAAAAATGACATAATTCAGTTGGTATAGAAAGATGAATTGCAAGAAAAGTTATTATAATTTGTGAATCATTTTGCTTTCTATCACTTGCCAGGACACCAGATGTTTCATTTCATATTCTTTAGGTCCTCTATATTTACAAGCGTAACAGGACAGTTAACACGACATATGTCTTTCTGAAAATAAACTTTTCCAATGAGTGAATTTGTAATGAATCATGTCGGTCAATCTGACAAGATGTGACACTGTTTTTTTTTATGGAAAAGATCTAGAATACATGATATCTTGTTGATTTTAAGCATTTGTGAAATCGTATCTGCTTTGATGCCTTTATGTCTTTCTTCTGTAAATTTTACTTTTTTACAGTCACATTTCGTTCTTAAAATTCTCCGAAAAGGTTAACAAAATTAACAACAAATGTTTATTCGCATTAGACACGCATAGTCTGTGATTTGGTTTCAATAGAAGTGAAATCTGACCTATATTTCAAATAAAAAGATGAGAATTCCAATTTGTTGAAATTAAGCAGCTGTCTATTTGTAAAATCGTGGCTTTTATAGAAATACAGTCATTTGATATTACCCTTTTTCTGGTACATCAATTTCAGTAGGAAAAATGGAGTTTTCCATTTGGAATTCGTATCGCCCTAAATAAAAAAAAAAAGAGCTATAATTGTGCATTTGAGGAAATTTTAGAAAAGTTACATGATTATTGCACGCAATCAAGAATATTTTTGATTGAATTCTAAATTTGTTATCAGTGTTAGCTGATATCATAATAAATCAATGGGCATCTGCAATGCAGAAACAATTTGCAATTTGTTGTGCAATCATGTATACAGTTAAATCAATAGAAATCGAGAGAAAGATATCCTTATACGCCGACGAAAAATTCTCCCTTGAGAATAGAAAATAATTTTCTTGTTTCGATAGCGAGGGTGTAAAATTGATATATTTCTTAATTTTCTAGTCCTTTATTAACAATAAATATGTTTCGAACATGCTACTTGTGATTATCGATGGATAGCTAGATTTAGCCATTGTTTCTAGAAATGGAATGGTTTTTTAAAAAATTTCATTTAGTTTGTATTATTATATGGTATTGTTTGCCACTGGAAAATTTCATCTACAAAAAAAAATAGATCCAAACAGAGTTATTACGAAGCTAATGTGCTTTGTTTAATTATAAGTGGCTATTATGTTACAGATAATGGATGTTGTATCAAAAAGATTTGAACCCCATTGAAATTTTTAACTTTTATAATAGTATGTTTTCAGTCATATCTCTGGATTGATGTAACATGCTCAAATTCATTAATAAATGTAAAATCAAGAAAGTCAAATAAGTGCATTTTGCTAAACTTTCTAATTAAAAACGTAATCTAACATTTCTTGATGTTTAAGAAATGTAATTACAAATTTGCATCGTTGTCTGACAAATCACTTTTTAAGTAACGAACTTCAAACATAACAATTCTATGAATCATAGTGTTTACATATTTTTACGAAGCGAGAAACCATCACAAGGTACTTGGTATTTTATCGAGTAATCTCGTTCCAAAACAATTTTTTACTACGTCGTTTGACTTCCAATAGGAAACCAAATATATAGCGATTCAGAGATAAATGTTAAAGTTTGAACTTTTTAAAAAGTTTTAAACAATCTGATGGTGCGTGCAACACGAGCGCTGACAGATAAAACAATGGGGGTTCTTTCCTCACAAATCAACACGATTGTTACATTTAATAGAAATCCACAAAACATAACAAATAGTTTCGTCTCTTTTATTGTATTCACTTCCTCAAATTTATCATTTTCATCTTTTTGCATGTTCATCGCAGAATGATATACGTTTTTCATTAAAAACAAATACAAAAATTAAGAAGGAAAGAAAAAGACGTGCTTTGATATTTTACACTAAAATTGATTAAAATCTACCACCTTGAAAAAAGAATTACAATGTTTCGGATCCGCTCTCGTGATAGCAAGGAAGCACAAAACATGGCGACAACCTTTGATCTTGATATGGCTCGTACAACACATTCTGTGTACCTCGGGTGTCACCGAATACTCCTGGTTGTATACAAAAAACAAAACCAACCCAGCTTTATCCGAGATAAAACATCTCAAATGTGTTAGAAATATCTCTTGTGTTACCGATCGGTGGTCTCTAGGGAGTCGGCAAATAATCGGGGGGTGTTGTTTATGAGATGGATGTATAGATGACCCATGAGTTCTCTGTTGACTCCCACCCGCATCAGAAATGCACCTACAGACCTTGCATTTAAAATAAAACTATATATACATGTATGTATAAAGGTGTATATAATTATTTGTATGTGTTGGTACATTTATTTTTTGTAATAGGACCTTTGCTCAATCTTTCTTGACCATTTACTGTCTAATTTTATTATATAAAGTTAATGATTCATTTAAATTTTCAATGTTTGAAATATATTTTGTTTCAACATAAACTTACTTACTTATATAGTTACTTTGAAAAGATCCTCTTCTCTCTCTCTCTCTCTCTCTCTCTCTCTCTCTCTCTCTCTCTCTCTCTCTCTCTCTCTCTCTCAAAAATATGTAAGTAATCAATATTACAGATCATGTGCATCTCTTGACATGGCATGTGAATGTATATAACATCCGTATACCGGTCTCCACCTCGTACACTGTGTGACAAATTAAACAACTGCGCTCAGAGTCGAAGAAAAGATTTGGTACAAAGACATTAAAACGTCCATATATCTGTAGTCAGATCGAGGTCCAATTAAGACACTTAGTTCACTGCAGATGAATCACTTCTTTAAAAAAGTGAAATCTCGTTAAGTTTATCTTACGTATTATTGAAATGAATGCGTCAGTTTAGGACAAGGGGAGACGGTGTCCTGTACAGAACACCCAGAAAGATAGGTCATTGAAAGAGAAAAGCGGCCATTTTAGGGTCCAAGACCTGCAGAAACAACACATTGAATAACCCAAAACAAACAATTAATGTCATAATGTTTCAGATCACCTTGTGCAAACAAGAGAAAAGGGTTTTAATGAATAGAATTTTTATGAATAATAAGATATTTTTATTGAATTACATTGATATGTCTTAATTTGGCCTCATACGTCATGTGACAAGTTTTCCTTGCACCATATCTGTACAATTTGAAATGAAACATAAATTTATTTCCTCATAAATGTCATATTTTAATGCTTTGTGAGTTGTGGTCATGGTTATGAGGAGTTTTTGATAAAATGAGTGGTAAAAAATAGTTTTTACGAATTGTAAAATTTAAAACAGAATACTTTCAATAACGGCGAATTTTATAGGCGTTGTGAGTGTTTTAACAACTGTATTTCTCAAATCAAGTTTTGGCAGAATTGATCTGATGAATTTAAGTAAATACCTCGTCTAAGTACTGACATTTATATCACGTGACATAACCGAAATCTTGAAATCTGCATCAGTTAGACGGGTGCAATTTTTAATGCGACCTTGGCGTTGGCATGAATACAAGGCATGTATCTTGCATTATGTATTACATTTATTTAAATTCATCGGGTGAATGTTGCCAAAACTGGGTTTAAGAAAAACTGTATTGGTAAAACATCATCTAACATTAGGAATTCCTTCATGGTTATTTTTTAGAAACTCTTATAGTTGAGTGATTTTCCCTTTTCCCAATTAGTTTGTCATTTTAAAAGTAAATATCTTAATTCTGTCAGATGGAACACTTTGAAAACAACAATCAGCGATGCTTACCTGAAGTGGGAATACTAGTATGACCTAGTACACGAGTTATATTTCAAATTAGAACAGTCATGATCCAGCTTACGTGTTATGTTTCAATTTTCAGAAGAAACGATAAAGATACATTGGTATAAGTTTTACTTTTAAAGGAAAAAAAAAACGCTTTTAAAGACAACAATAATTTTTGGGGAATTTGGCATCTTGATGCCACTTTAAAAATCAACGGATATCTACAGAAATATCGGGTCACATATCAAACGAACTATCTTTAATTGCCAATGATTGTAGCATGATTGTTATCTCAAATCAAGTGTAGTTTAATTTCTGATCTTCAATAAAATATTCAAAGATACATTTTGATTTTATGTGTTGACATATTGAACGCACGATGTCTCTTTTTAACAAAAACCTGTTGCATTTTTACGGTTTTATCGTGATGATGTCGAACATTGTGCATGTCTCCACTCTTTTTTCCCTTTCCGCACCTGCTATGTGTAAAAATCCAAATTACAATCTGTCGGCTAAACGTGTCAAATTTCAGACGCTGGACTGTATGAATATTCAAATTACCCAAACAAAGACCCATAACTGAGTAAATTGGGGCCCTCTATAAAATACCTGACAACAGAACACCCTCTATTGACTGCGACCTTTGTGTGAGGAGTTCCTCCTCTATTAAGAAGGTCTTGCTTTCGTTCTTAATTTAAGTTTGTCGACTTTTTAATTTTGAGTAAACTTTGAATGGAATCGTTTATCTTGTAAACCCAATATTTCTAGCACGTGCCCGTGGCAGTGAGATTTTGCATTCCATTTGATGTCCCACAGGATGTGTTTATGCGTTTTCTTGTTACTGGATGAACAGCTGAAAGGAAGTGGGCGTAGGAAGCAACAGCTTAATGAGGTTAAAGCTGTAGATTTCGACCAGGAATATGTTTTACGAGCGACCCGTATTAAACTTGATATTAAGCTGTATATCAAAGTTTAGGAAAAACAATATCTAAATACTTTATAATCCCTCTTCCTTTGAGCAATCGTGACCGCAAAATGCTGTCAATCATTTCTGATTTATGGCCACCCTAGACTATTAAAACAACAAACTTTTCACATAATCTGTGACCAAACTTGAACCTTAGACATGAAGAAACTAATCTATGAACAAGGTCTCTATAAAGTTAGAATCCAAAGCAACTGGATTTCACATCAAGCTGGACTTTGAAGTGGAAACAATGTCAAAGAACCTGCCCAACAGATGGACAGACAGGGATAAAAACAAGGGTGTCAGCTGGTTGATGCATTGATTTTTAATCTTCTGTAAATCGATCGTTTGATTAGGTCTTTAGACCACAGGGATTTCAGGATTAAAGCACCTGTCCTGGTGTGACCGCTATCAGCTGAGGTCAATAGCAGAGAAGTTTGGGGTTGTTCAAATCTTCACAAATATTTAATATCATACCAGTCCGTAGATAATATGAAATGTATGAAAATGAAACGAAATTTACTAGGATTAATATACTTTCTATATAGACAAGGGCATGCAATGTGCTTTTGTGATTTAATATAGCTGAACACTTTTTGGAATGTCTTTCCGTTTACCTTAGCTTTGCAACTTCAAGCTTTAAAATAAAATGAAACAGAATGAAATACCAACTTAGGGTGCACTACTTCTCAAGCAAATTCTGTCGTTTCCGCTTTAATTTATCATATTTAGTTCTTACAGTTCTTGTTTCATAAAGAAGTATATTCCATGAAAAACAGTTTACTGCGAAATATCACACATTTTTACATGTAGACCATTTTTGGTATAGAAGAAGAAGAGTGATACATATACATGTATTGTGTAACTGTTGACCATATCTAAAATATTATGAGGATTAAATATGTTGACTTTTGTTCACGGCAGGTGCAGTAGGTAGAACTAACAAAAACTGTCACAAATTAAAATCTTTGCTATGTAACATTTCTAAACTTAAAGAGTTGTTTTATTATAATACAAGAAAAATGTTGACCTGATCCAGCAGGCTAAGAGATGAAGGCAAGAGGGATTGATCCTTTGATTCTTAAAGTAAAGCCAGATTTGATTTTTTTTTCTGAACGACGAATCAAGTATTTACCCAAAGCCCTTAACGTTGCGATAACACGTTCATTCATAATTCAGTGTGGTGTCAATACTATCACCGATCACATAGCGTCTCTCACTTCAAATCGCCACAGATTTGTTTTCTTTTGTACTGGACAATATATTCTATCCTATCTCTTCTGATAGTAATGCACCTCTTTCATCCAGAAATCAAAAACTTGCCATTAAATTATAAATCAAAACTTAATTGGAGCACCCTGATAATGCTATCTTTGAGAACTTTATGAGACCACCAAGGTCTCTTCGACAATGCTAGGGAATTAACATACCTATAGTGTCGTGCCTTGGCGCAATTCTAAGGTCTTTACATGCAGTCTGCATCGCCTAGAAACTCTCTTTAATGAATTCCTATATAAAAACCAATAAACTATTTGATTTGATAAGTGAACAAATAAAAAGTGATTACACAGTATTACGTGGTCGTGATGTCGTACAAATGAAGGGTCATCGGGGTTTTTTTCTCTCTCTGCAGAATGTAACGTTTTTATACATTTTATTCAATCCCTCCAAATTTTCAATATATAACACAGAGATTTGAATAATTCACAGAAGGTTTTCTTTGGTGATGAAACAAATCTCAGAGAATAATGTTTGAAAAAACAAATTCTAACAAATATGATTTATTAACATTTTGTTTCTATTTTATGGCCATTTTACGTTCAATTCATCGCGGTCTTCAACCATTAACGAGTTTGTTCTTTCAAAGTAGAAAATAGAATTATTTTTGTTACATTGTTTGAAGTTACACGTACATGTGCATTCAAAAAACATTTTACATAATATTTCTCCAGGTACGTCGTAAAGTTTCTTTTTCAGTAATCCGGTAGATATAATTATATGGAATAATTTGTCCCCATAAAAAAACACCATTCTGTAAGCATATAAATTATGTTTTGTAAACACTCTAAATTACTAATCATTTAGCGGATAATGGTCACACCGTAAAGAAAAATCAATCGAACTTCTTTGATTTTTAAAACTTTCTGAATCATATATTTTTTATGATTTTTAAAAGTAAATAAAAAGTCGCCTAATAAATTTTAAATATAGACATAATATGTTCTTCAAAGCGAAATTCAAGTACTTGTGTCACCGCTAAAACTTTTTAGACACATTAACAACACAAAACAATTTTTTAAACATGGTTTCAAAAAACATCCGATTTTTGGCACAAGATGACAAACTTGCTGTCTATTTTACCTTTTAATTGTTTATGTGTCATTTAACTCAAGCTTTGCATACTTTGTAAATGCACAACCGATGACAGCAAAAACTATTTATTAATCATATTCTTTCTCAATTGCTGTGGGGTTTTTTTTTTGGTATAAAAGAAGAATAATTGATTTAAATGGATTTATATATATTTTTTTAATTTAAGAATGTGCTTTCTTGGCTCTCGTGTCTGAAGAGGCGTACGCGTATGAATTAAATTTGATATTTAATGGTGCTATGAGTCGAAGACTTTTTTTAAATTAATTCAATCTATCCGTCAGTAATTTACTGAAGATTCAGACGTATTTAATATTTTTGAAAAACAAACACCAGTCCTGTAAAAACCAGTTATTAATTTAAATGAAATAATGTTGTGATACTTATTCAAGATTTTAAATTAAGTAAGATTTCCGCCCTCAACTTATTTCGTATTTTCAATACGGCATTAGAAAGGGTCTTTATGATGTAAACTGAGACGTGTTGCCGTTTGGAGTCAAACTCTCGACCTACCACACACCAACCACTGATTTAAACAAAAAACCCTCCACATTTACACAGCTATGTATTCAAAACGCGTTCCAACAATCTTTCCGATCAACTCCCAAAGTCGGCCCCTGAATTTAAAAATTCTATAAAAAAAAAAAAAATAGAGGGCTAACCGAAGCATTCAGACTTTTACTTTAAAAAAGAGTTTTATGATATGTATTGCAATTTGTAAAAGGTTTTTTTTTAATAACCCGCATTAATGAATTATTCATATACAATCATGGGAAATGTGTAGTTTCTTTATGTTTTTGGGGTTGTTATGAACCAATTAAATTTATGACATGGCAAGCTCAAAATCTTTTATAATAAAAATTATACAGGTGTCCTATGTTCATGTAAATTCAAGTAATTTTTACGGAGTCATCGTTATCTATGCATTTTTGAATTTTAATAAATCTTGAATAGAGGATAAAAATCTGAGAGAACTTTTACTAGATTTTGCCGGTAATGAAAGTCCTCATTTGTCCTTTTTAAAAGGAAATAATACATTGGTGTGAACAATTACTGTGGAAATAAAAGGGTCATAAATGAAGGCAAGCGACTTGGTTAAGTATTATATTTAACACCAATATATTTATCACTAAGTAAAAGAAATTAAAAGGTGTCATTTTAGTATTGCAATACTTTTGACATTTAAAAAACAGAAAATGATCCATATGTTATATCATATTCTAATATGGACAGCATGGGAAAGTTTGCAAAAGTATAGAAATCGCGGAAATCGGTAAATGAATATCTTAAACGTTTTATAATCGTTCTCCAAATGCAATGAAACCTTATCTAGGGTTAAATCTTCGGGGTTTTTTAATGCCAGAAAAATGACTAGTTCTAGAAAGTATATATCTAATGTAAAAATCATAAATTAAAAAAAAATAGTTCTGATCGTATTTACTTTAAGGGTTTCCCCGAGTGATATTTGGCTCTGACTTCTCACCGTCATGAATAAAGCGCGTCACGTGATGAACGTTTAAGTTTCTGCGTGGCAAAGTGAGGGTAATATGGCCCTCACTTGTGACATACTCTAAAACCTGGTCTGGCCTGGCCCCATTGGCCTGGCCTGGCCTCAAAGTTGGCCTGGCCTCACTTTTGGCCTCAAATTTGGCCTGGCCCCAAATTTTGGCCTGGCCCCAAATTTGGCCTCTTCAAAAATTTTTGGCCTCATATTAAAAAAAAAAAATCTCACATTTTCAAAGAGTTTTCATTGAATTTTTATTGATTTTTAAATGTTTAAGAGAAAAAATATTTAACAAGTGACCTGGTTGATTTGATTGAGGTTTAATTGGATTTATTCAAGTTTGCACACACAAATACATATGATATTCATGTGCAACACTGCTCTTTTATTGCCAAGGAATGGATTATGCCCAATACTGAAGCTATCGGCATTAAAATTCAGAGACGCAACCCCCTTCCCCACTTCAAAAAGTAGACAAAATGTAGAATAGAAATATCAGAATAATAAAGTAAAACATCATTTTAAAAGAGACTGACCTGTTTGAAGGATAAATAAATATCTCAAACATTTGTAAACTGATTCATAACATCAAATCTCTATCCACATGCAATGCACTTTAAAAATGCCAGTTCGCTTACATTACCTGTCAACACCAATCAAACCCAAATTTCCCTCCCCAGTAGAAATTCCATATCAGCCACCTCTGTCGCTTTATTGGGGTCAGATTAGTTGCCTGCACTGCCGTTCAACATTTCTAATTTAATTAATGTCATTTGTGAATGACTGCAACATTGCATCCTCCGATAACTTGATTCAGTGATGGTCATTAATTATCACCCCTATATTAGAATAGTTTCATGTATGTGTTGTTTGTATAATTAGGAAACAATTTTTCCCCTAAAGGGTAACTTCGATATCAGAATTTGAACACAGCATAACATGTTGTGACCTTAAATGTTGGTTAGAATAAACAAATTGGTCTCTGTCATTATTTTTTTCTCACACAAATATTTGATATAGGTATTGTCCGATCCTGATAGCAGTTAAAGTTAATTAAGTACATTGAAATAAACATGCCATGGTGGAATACAATGGCAGTATTACATTCTTAAAGTACTTTGGAATCTAAAAACAGACTGTTTCAAAATCTGAATAAAAATTAGGATCAATCGCTCATACCTGTAGTCATATATATACATGTATGTTTCAAAAAAACTATCACTATAAGACACTTAAAGCCATTTAGTGTGATGTTTTAAGTGTATTAAACATAAATCAATAAAAAAATCAATACAATCAACATATGTGTAAAGAAAATAAAAAAACAAAATTGAGGCCAAAAATTTTAGTAGAGGCCAAATTTGAGGCCAGGCCAATTTTTGAGGCCAGGCCAAAATTTGGGGCCAAGCCAAATTTGAGGCCAAAAGTGAGGCCAGGCCAACTTTGAGGCCAGGCCAGGTTTTACAGTATGCCCTCACTTGTATGGTAATTTGTTTCGTCTATGGACTCAACAACGAAACAAAGCTATAGACAGTCAGTATCAAATCAAATGACGTATATGAACAACCGTGGCCGTTGTTTCTTAAAATTACACACTTTAATTTAACTAAAGGGTATATCTTATTATAGAAATGTTTTTGACAGTGATTTGGTTAACATAAATGTATGCTTAGTTGGATCGTTTTTACAAGCAAAACTTTAGCATTTGGCACGACCTTTGTTTTTATATCCAACAGATTACTAGAATATGATGCTCTCATATCAATTCAATAACAGTATATTTTTTCAAGAATCAACTAATTTAATTTTTTTTAAAAACACACATTCACTCATTTTTCAGCTTTAGACATTGCTAATTAGCATATCGCTAATTGTTTGATATGGAATTAATTTCTGGTCTAGCTCCACGTACCATACTAAAGCAGTGGACCCCTATCCTGACCAGTCATATGAAATTCGTAACACAAATATTGCGTATATATGAATTGTCATTACTTGGATTAATCATTTCGTACCAGAGTGTTAACAAAACAAGAGTTTTATGAAAATAAGCAGAACATTAATTACGTCCACTGTATCATTCCATCGTCTGAGGAAACTGGGTTAACTGTAAACAAATAGGTAAAACTCAGAGACCTCTCAAAACACGGAGTCAAGTAACACATAAAGGTTTTGATGATGTGACGAATGGAGCAAATTGTGACGGGTCGAAACAAAACGTATGGCGTAGAGTGACAGTCTGTCGTTATTCATAATGTTGTAAGCCTGGTGATAGGGAATTGTTGGGCAGAGAGAGGCTCCAGATGTTGTGCAAACATACTACATGTTGGTACAATATTGAATTCATATGCAATTCAGCCTTTAACCCTTTAACTCAGCGACATAGTATCTTATTTAGTGTTAAAAAAGTTTTTCCTTCAACTTTGTTACATCTTTTCCACACAAAAAAGGGCAACTTGAGAATAATCATCAATAAAAAGGCTTTTCTTAAAGAGTGTATCGGTTCTATACTCTAAACTATTCTTTGGAAACACTAAAAATACTTTAGCAATGCAATCCAACTTAATCAATAACATTAGTGATAGCTGCATGACTCTTATCTAGGTCATCTGCACCGAACACCGAACAAGTGAGTAACAATCATGAGAACTCTTTATTCATCAGTTTGCAATTAGTTCAAATTACAACAGGTATAATGTAGCAAGATACATGCACTCATTATGGAGGTCTCCAAAATAAACGGACAGAGGGTATCGCAGTGCATATAACAGTAAAAACAAAGTACATATACTGTATATAGCTAAGGAGACGTCAAAATGTGCAGTCAAAACATTTTGCTCTCATTTTGGCTGAAAAAATTGTTATTGTTAAAAAAAAACTCGCTTAAATGTCTTATTCATTTCGGTACATACATTTAATACAATTTAAAAGAAAAAATATCTCGATGTACATCACGAACAACTGTTTTTCAATATTTGAAGATTAAGATTCAACGGCGTTTTTCAGCATTTTTTTCCGCAAAAAAAAAAAACAAAGCGCTATTTTTTATCACAGGAAAGAGAGACGTCTCTGTATTTTGGAATAAAATGCAAAGGTTTGTTTTTTGATTAGGACAACAATCGTGTAATTCGCATATTAGGAATTTTAGGAATTCTGTTCCCGAAAAAACTGTAACTATCAGACCTAAAGATAAACCATGGTTTGACTCAGCCTTACGGAAAGAGATTAGGCAAAGAAACCGTTTAAGGAAGATTGCAATAAATTCTAGAAACGCTTTAGATAAGCAAAAGTTTAGAAAATCTCGCAATAAAGTAAACAATACGAAAAAGCATGCTGTTGACAATTATTATAACAATTTAGAGCTTAATCTTTTAGATTCCAGTAAAAATAACTCCAAATTATATTGGAGATTATTGAAGAATGTTTTTAATATTAAAATGTCCACCGAAATTCCCCCATTGCAATTTGCTTTAGAAAACGGTAAACAATCCATAGCTTATACCAATGCAGAAAAGGCTGAGATTCTGAATGATTATTTTCCCTCCATTTCATGTCTAGACGACAATGACGCTAGATTACCTGAATTCAACTCTGAATGCAACAATTTTATTTGTGATGTATGTATTTTTGAACAAGATGTGATAGATATTATTTCAACCATTCAAGTAAACAAAGCTGTGGGGCCAGATAACATAAGTCATAAAATGCTTTAAAATACTATGTATACAATAGCAAAGCCTTTATGTTCGTTATTTAATCGTTCCTTAAGAGACTGTACATTTCCAAGCTCTTGGAAAATATCCAATGTTCTACCTTTATATAAGAAAGGCGACTCATCACAAATGTCGAATTATAGACCTGTTTCCCTATTAAGCTGTGTTTCTAAGATAATGGAGCGAATTATGTTTAGGCATGTATACAACTTTTTTTCATGACAATAATCTTTTTTATAAGTATCAAGCTGGATTTTTACCAGGTCACTCAACTGTTTATCAGCTAATAGAAACGTATGACCATATTTTAAGAGCAATTGATGAAGGTCGATCTTGTTGTATGATTTTTTGCGACTTGTCAAAAGCATTTGACCGTGTTTGGCATAAAGGTTTATTGTTTAAACTTCATACTTACGGTATTACTGGAAATCTGTTCAAATGGTTTAATAGTTATCTTGTAAATAGAAAGCAAAGGGTTATGTATCGAGAAGTGTTGTCGTCTATTAAGTCTATTAATTGTGGAGTGCCTCAAGAATCTGTCCTTGGGCCATTGTTATTTCTTATTTATGTAAACGATATAGCAGATAACATGCTAACATTTTGCAGACTTTTCGCAGATGATAATAGCCTTCAACATGCTGCAATCAATGTACGCGATATAGAACTTAATCTTAATCAGGATCTTTTAAATTTAGAAGTTTGGTCTAAGAAATGGCTTTTAAGTTTCAATCCTTCAAAAACTAAGGCTGTTTATTTTAATAATAAATCTAATACAGTAACCCCTACGTTAAAATTTCAAGGATGCGATTTGGAATTCGTACCCACCCATAAACACTTAGGTGTTATATTTTCTGAGGACCTTTCCTGGTCATCTTATATAAATGCTATTGCAGCAAATGCTCAAAAGAAATTGAGATTAATGAAAAAACTTAAATTCAAACTTAACAGGAAATCACTGTCACTATTATACACTTCATTTATAAGGCCTCAGTTAGAATATGCATCTGATGTATGGGGCAGATGTTCTATTACTGATTCTGACAAACTAGAAAAATACAATTGATTGCAGCAAGAATTGTTACAGGTTTACCTATTTTTGCTTCTCGGGAATCTCTTTACTTTGAAACAGGGTGGGAAACACTTTATAGTAGAAGGAAAATATCCAGGCTAAAAACAATGTATAAAATTGACCGAAACATTTTACCCAGTTATGTAATGGATATATTTCCAAACAAACGTGCTGCTGTATCTAACTATACTACCAGAAATGCACAGAATTATTCTATACCAAAATGTCGTTTGGAATTGTATAAATCTTCGTTTGTTCCTACTGTTGTTGATGAATGGAATGCACTTTCAACGGATGTCCGTGAAAGTGACTCTGTTCGCATTTTTAAGGAAAAAATACATGTTCCTGTTAAAAATGAAAATGTACTTACTTGTAGATCTAGACCTAACTTTTTTACATACGGTGATAGATTTTTGAATATTATTCATACTAGACTTCGTCACAATAGTGCACTAAATAATGATTTATTTCGATGTAATATTATCAACAGTCCACTCTGTTCGTGTGGTAAGCTTGAAGATACTTATCATTATTTTTTCACATGTAATAAATATAAAGATGCTAGAAATGTTCTATTTAATGAAATTTTTCATATTGTAAATCTAAACATTGTCAATACTCATGTTTTACTTTGGGGTGACAGTGCAATAAGTGACAGTGAAAACGAACATTTATTTACATTAGTTTATAATTATATAAAAAAAAAAACACTGAAAGATTTAATTGATCTTGAAACTACTGGTACACCATTGTTAATTACATACATGTCAATTGTATATTTGTTAACTACCATTTTATCAACTGACCTTTATGTATGTTGTGTACACATCTATTGTATTATATCTTTGTATTGGGAGAGGGCTGTCTAAGTTTTGGAACTTGTGCCCAATCCTAATTGTACTTTTGTACAATAAAAATATGTTCAAATCAATCGTGTAATTTTGTTTCGATCTGAGCGTCTATATAGTTTTGTACACAATTTATTGACAAACAGAATTAAACAGAAATTTTAATATTAATTATATTAATATTAATTTTAGTCATCCATTTAGTGAAATAAACATGACTGTACATAAATTTTACGAAGAAATTTCCTGGCATGAAAAATGCAGCTCAAAATATTGCTATAACTCATATACCGGACGCAACAAACATGACAACCAATGTTCATTTTAAAACTTTTTGTCATTCATGTAGTTCATCAATTAAGTTAAGGTAAATTCATACATCTATTTTAAAATATTGTTTTGTCAATATCCCTCTTGTTCAATATCATATGACAAACAATTATACCAGTGTTTCAATCATTAAGTACATTCGGCACCCGGCAAAGCTTCGATCGGTAAGTGAAGTATTATATAGCGGCAAAATCTTGTTCAAAGATAGATGTAATTGCTCGGAAAATGGGCAAATTAAATAAATGATGAGCCAAATACCTTAACAGTTTCTTTCTGCTTGTTTAGTGAGCATAAAACTGAAAATACAATGATGTTGTTAACGCTATAATTTATAATCACTATTCACATAACTCAGGATAAAACTCGGTACCAGAAATAAACATTTCGAGAGTTTAACGAGTGCTACACAAAGCCAGACAGTGGAGTTCCAGCGAAGCGTAAGCTCCCGTGCTTTGAGAATTACTTTTTAAAATCCACGATATTGTGATTTTGGCTCTAATGTCCGGAGCATGTTTACCCGATTTCCCCCGCAAACATAATAATTGAAAGACGCACACTTAAACTGGGCATCTAATCCCCAACACAAGAAGTTAATATGCTATTGTCAGCTGTTGGTAGAAAGAAATGCACACGTGAGGCAATAATATTATTGTTCTTTTCTTTTGTAGCACAACGTTGCATGGTCATAGATAACCTTAACGAGCATGTTAAGCTCAGATTTATGCTGGGGGTTTTTTGGGGGTGAGGGGTGTTAAAAAGCAAAAAAAAAAACTTTTTTCGCTTTTTTGCAACGCATTTCACATTTGAAAACATACTATAATGTCCATATTCTAATCATTGCTTCTCAAGTTCATTGCAAAAAAAATCACTTGTTATGGTACTAAAGTAAACCAGAATACAAATAGATAAATCTTTTTACAATTAAAAATACAGGATATCATTTCATATTGTACCCGTAAATGCTGATAGCTGCAATGAATGAATACACCATTAGAGAATCAGATTTCATAAATGGACAGGAAATACCTTGATGAATATCTAGATACAAGCCGGGGTTTGATAAAGTTATACAAATTAATATTGTAGTGCGGGACACTCCCTAGGTATGTCTAAGATCATATTTGTCATAACTATTGTAATTTCAAACGTGTTTTGCAAACCACTGCACCTAAATTTTATGCTTATTTGTGAAATTCTGTACTACAGGTATTGTTGATCCGTTCTTGAACGTATATATAGGGTATATACAGTAGAGAGATCAACCAATAGTTTCCCCATATTTCAACATTCAAATGCTGTTCTAAGATTTATTTTGTCTTTGGTTACATCAACGACCATTTTATCTTATGATCAGTTCACATTAGGCATCATAACAAAAATATTCTTAAATCATATTGTTATGGATTTTCAAAAAGCGTTTGTATGTAGTTATATTGTTGTAGATTAAAGCCTGTTCATAAACAATTTTGTATGTAAAGTAAATCTTTTCTAAGGTTTGGCACGTGGCAGTGTTTTTGGACATGGGGCTTAGGATGCTCTCTCAGACAGGTATAATGACCCTTCTAATATTTGTTTGAGATCTGGAGACATCTTCAAAACGTTCGTGCCCAGTAATCAATGTACTGGGGTCCGACACCGATAAAGGTAGTATGTACAAAGCTGTAGGTAATTAAATCTACGGTGGGTGAAGTGAAGATGGACTAGGGTTACGCTTTTGTCTGTTTTCTAAGACCATACAGTAGAAGAACACTTGCAAATACACGGTAGAGTTGGGATTGTTAGCGTTATTGGTCCTCTATGATGACATACACTCTTCAAAGTGTTTTCTTTCGCAAATGATCTGGACCAAGAATAAAACACTTTATAATGAAGTTTGTTAGCAAATCATTACCAAAGTAATTTGTCATAGAAATGCATATTAGTAGAGAGCCCATAAATACATATCATGTTAAAATTATTTCAATTACGAGTGATCGCATTTCGTTTCCAAGTAGGTCCGAGATTTCACAATTTTGATCACTTGGTTTAACTAAACTAGAAAACAGAAGACAGAAATCTTACATACGATCCTCTATGATCGAGAAAGTTATTAGTGATAATAAAGAAAGAGAGCACTTAGCTGAAATACTACACGCTGAGATAGTGATCTTATATAGGGGTTATTTGAGGCCGCCATCACTACAATGATCTTTGGGAAGAGAACACCACTGTGTGTCGCCTCGATTCAATATGGACACAGAGATTTTATTGCCCCTGATAGTTATCACCCAACAAATGTGAAAGGTATCAAAAAGCATAAATCATAAGTCATGCCCCACCATTTAAGGATATTTTATATCTTTTTATACCACTCAAGCGGAGTGTAACGACAAAATAGCTAAAATCAAAGTGAATTTTCCAGTTCAGTCCACCAACCAGAGCAATGCAGTTAAAATCAGCAGAAAATCCCATGGTTTTTGTAAGCATTTCATCTGGATATTTCAATGATGTTTTCCTAATATTTGGGAAAGTTAAATAAATATACATGTATATATACATGTATATAGTTTTAATTTGGGTGATTTACCTACGTGACAAAAAAAAAGTTTTATAGTTTATCTAGTACATGCAAACAACATTCAGAAAAACATGATATTTGATAACTTTTATCTCATTTTTAAAATGAATCTTAAGGAATGGAATGTAGAATGACACACGGTGGGAGATCTAAAGATCACTTTGTCAACAGTGGAAACTTTTTTTTCTTTCTTTACACGTATTTTATTAGCATGTGGCGACTTGTTCGAAATTTTTTGAAGAAAACTAATGCAAAGATAAGTGTTATCGGTGATTTAATCAGACAAACTCATCTTGTCGCAAAAGTTGAAAATGAAAGGGTAAATTGTACAAAATAAGCATCAATTGTGCATTTAGAAGGAAAAGTGTCATTAGAAATTACCAAAGAATAAATTGGATACCCTCTGTAAAGTTTCATTTTACAAAAGCTCCAAATTTATTGATTTTTTTTGTACAAATCGGTACATTTGCACAGGATTACAAGTATACGGTACAAATCACTCAAGGTTTGTTGCATAATGAGCCCTTATCGAAACCAATTCTTCGGTTGACAAAAAAAAACTTGATCTGAACTTACATACTTTCAATATTTCTAGTGCCGACGACTGCAGAAAGGTTTTTGCGGTGTGTATTTTAGTACTACCACTTAACAAAGTAAACGAAAATACTTGGACAAAAAAAAAAACAAGGTTAATATTATGTTCAATAGTATTTAACCGTGGATAAAGATCAACCACAAAATGGTGCGACTTTTGAGGTGTTAAAATTCAGCATATTGAGGTTGCCAAGAATGTTGCACAATACAGAAGACGCGAATGTCATGTAAACAGACCATTGCAGAGCCTTCGAAGATGAATTGCTTCATAAGACATGGTAAGTTTTATTTTCATGGCTTGGTTGCACGAACATTCATACCATGATCGTGTTTTTCGTTTGGTCGAGGTAGATATTTTATTTACCTTTCTATAACAGGGTAGAGTTTCTGAGAATCGCGGTGAACTGTTTAATGATTGAATCTTAGCACAAATATCGTCAACATTCCAAACTCAATATGATGATTGAAATGAACTTGAAATTATAATTGTTATAAAAGCAGTTTAATACATGTATATTAAATATAATGAAATAAAAAAAAAATGTAGGTGCGTTCTATATTTATACTAAACAACGCTGTGAAATTCGTCCCAGGGTATGAAAATGGCAAATGTTTTCTTAATCAGATGGAATTTGCTTCCTGGTTCAAAGAGAATGCATATTTTGCAAAATATATATAATTCAGTTTGATATAAGATTTTATAAATGAATTCATTTTGATTTCTGTAGAACATATAGAGTCTCTATTGTCACGGGGTTCCATTGCTTAACGATGTTAAACCTCCTCGATGATAATGCAACGTTTGAAGAAGATATTGCAAGAATTCAACCAGATTTTTTTGATAATCTTGCATATTAGGTGCATAGCAGGATTTTCCTCGTAAGCCAAAGTACGCATCGATTTTAGGTGTACTGTAAGCTAAAAACATGGTAGAGGAATTAAAGTGATTGTGTAAACGTCAAAGCATCCTTAACTTATGAAGGAAGGTGATCAATACGTGCTGGATTTAGATTTGATGAAATATTTATCGTTTCGTTTAAGAAATGCCCATTTTGCACGATATACTCGAATTGCATACCGCAGTTGCACGTGTCAACCTTAATAATAGATATACAAATGCTGTTTAAGGAACCTGTATGATTTATAAGCGTATTTACGGTAATTACTGAGCACTGTCATATATTCAATTATTTTTTTCATTATAAGTTTTGACCTGACAGCTCATAATTATTGTACACATTCCTCAATTCAGCGTATATAAACCGAGTCGTAATGTACCCAAAACACTGTTGCAAAGTTTTGAATTTATTTCATTATGTTTGAGGGTTCTTGTAATTGTTGTTTCAATTAACAATATCTATAGTATATTTTTCATGTGTATGTAGGACTGGATGGTCAATGTCATTGGCGTCGTTGCAATTTTTTTGACAAATAACGTATTTGTTTTTATTTTTTCTACACTTACTTGAACTAAGATTTATGGCTTCCCAATACTTCATGATTTGAAAATTGACACTTTATATGAAATGTGACCATGCTTACTTGCTATTGTTTTCACGTGGGAGGTACCTTCTCGATGGTGGGTCTTGTTTGTTCCATGGATCTTACAAACGTAAGGATGTATTGCCTCCATATAAGGGCGAGGTCCAACCGTTGTGTAATATTATCGCCCTGATGTTTATTAATTTTGCAGGAAGAAGACTGATGATAAAGAGCGATAAAAGAATGAGTCTGTAACTAAATCCATTGTTTGTTTGGTTTCAGAAATATAAAAAGGGCAGTTGCATGTGTGCGGTTTTTCTTCGTGGTTTTGTTTTTGTTTTATAAATGTTTGAAAGATTTTTAATGGTGATTTACAGAAGAAAAATATCACGATTCAAGGGAGTTTTTGGTCATACAGAGCGAAACTATTATGTAATTCAATGTAAGGTCGAAAGAAAAGCAATGTTCAACCCCCTAAAAACAGTTTAGCTTTTTGGTAAAGAGTGAGAAGAAATGTTAACACTTGATCATGTTCACTGAATGTGTGATTATTTTTTGTTTTTGTTTCTAGCTTGTTGTTCTAAGCGACGTGTTGCGAACGTAGTAGAAAAAAATATCATTGATTGCATTGATGACACATCAATAAAGAGGATAACTTTCAATTCACGGTCATGATATCATACCAAGATTGATTCGCAATTGAATTTAAATTCGGGCAATTCAATTTAAAACGATAATTTTTGGTCACATTAATTATGTTCTCTTTATTTTTTCCCTGTGATTAAAATGGTTTAGAATAAGTTGTAGAAAGAGGGTCGTGTTGCAGCTGAATATGATATGCAAAATAGTGCACTTATCGATTCAAATCGGTTTATTTTCTGTACACAATGGGTTCCTCTGTAGCCATATTGAGAAGTTAATGCATTAAAACTGCAACATGATCTTCCAGCTTTTGTCAAGGAAGTAGAAGGATACAAAGAGGACCTTCGCTACTCTTCCCGGTAAACGCATTTAGCCAGACAAAGACACTCAATGTATCCAGATACAGCGGTTCATCTGTCCGCCAAAATCTGTTGCACCGGGTTATTTTTACTTGTTGCATTGTTGTGAGTTAAAAGAATAAACAACTGTCCTGACCTGTTGACTCGGTGACCTAGGGGTTGACATGTCAGGAATGTTTCCGCTGGGTCGCTTCTTGGACAGTCCCGCTGCTTGCGCGTGCTTTATTGTCCGGGCTGACGGTCCAAACAGAGCTGGGATAGCCCTGCTCTGACACACGTGGCTTTGATCTGTTGTCTAGGACCACGAGCTGTGAGTCAGTTTCCTTGTTTTCTGGACAGGTAGCATCTGACATGGAGCATCATTACCTGTGATGGGGATATACCTGGGTCATCACTCTCTACAATTATGTTCTGAAGGTCTTAACTTATGTGTCATTAAATAAATAAGGTGTTTGGACTCCGTACGTTTGTAAGCTCCCCATAAGTATCATCTTACCTTTTCAATTGGACACATATCAGTGAATTCTTATAATGTATCTTTGAAATAATGTATCCTTCACATTTGGGGAGGGTGTGGGTAAAAGCACATTTCTAACTCTCTAAAGTAAAGATTTTACTTTGGTTAAGATTAACTCAAGAACGATTTTAAAGATATTATATTATTGTTTCTTCCTTATTAAGGCCTTACAACGTTCTAATTGTTCCATCTTTTTAGCACGTCCGTTGAAAAATGCTTCTGTCCTTCTCAATCAGTTGCATCGCAACGTCTTTCATTAAAAGCTTGTTTGTTGTGGCTTGAAATGTGATGACATATGAAAACTGTCAATTAACCCTAATTTGTGATTTTTTGTGTTATGTTTTAACGTTTGGTATCAGGGAAGTAAAGATACACGAGATAATAGGGATTTAATACTAACCAGGGAAATTATGATTTGTTGCATTGGTAGATGCAGTGGTTAGCAAGTAGATCGGGCTTGGCCCTCCAGTATTGAGAATTTTCGAGTTAAAATTTTCTCTCATTAAAAGGTTTGTAACACTTACAGAAATTGTTACATTCTTTTTATATGCCTGTTTCAAGATGCCTACACATCATGTATTGTTGTGGATAGAGGCAATCAAGCAAGCTGTTGCGATGTTATCAACAGGATATTATCCTGTACACAGATCTGGTCATGTATCAAGCATTAATATTTTTGTAAAGGACAATATCATTTTTGTATTCTTTGTAGGATGGGGAAAATTTCAAATTACCTATTTTTTTGAAAATGGAAAAGGCATTTATTGCAAAGGTTTTTCCTATTTTGCTTTTTAAAATACACTTCGTCTCCCCATTAATAGTAAAAAATAAGTAATTACTGTATCATTCAGAATAAAAGCATAGACATTTCAAGTCAATAAACTTTTTTTATGTACATTACCACAAGCAAGCGTAAATAATTCAGTGAATGAATTAAATGTCTTGTGTGTGTATATATACAACTCGGTGGTAATCAGGAATTGATACAACTGAAGGTCCATTAAGTCTTCCACCCTCAAAGAATTAACTATATTCATTACATGATCACTTTATGGAGTGAGTCTCGGGTGTCTTCATTCATGCAGCCACCAGACGTGAGAGCCATCACTCAATGCAGCTCGCCGGTTAGGGTTCTACGCTTGGCCAAGTTCAACGAGTCGACCTGGAAAGGCTGGTCTCTTTCACACCAAACGTAAATATATACAGAGAGGAAGTTTTGTTGTAACAGTTAAAACGTGTTAGGCTAAGGGTCGACACATTGCTGTTTGTTGTTTTATCGGGGGAAAAGGCGTTTTGACAGCATTCCTAATTTTAACATTTAGAGATTGTTAATTAAGAACTGTGCCACGATGTTGTGATTTTTTTTTTATTGGAAAAAAGAAAAAGAAAGGAGTGTTGCATTTGTACACGGCTCTCTCAAATCCTGGACAGGTAAGTGACAAAACTGTTTGCATTGAATATGCAACTTATTCATAAAAAATTCAAATCCAAGAATATAAAAAATATATCGAATTTTAATGTAATATTTCATCATTTGAACAACATATTTAAAGCACCAAATACAATACATTGTTGTCTAGCACGTGTGTTTGTTGACATCCTACTCTAAACTGGTGCAGATCGTAAGTTGGACCTCTAGAAGCAGTCTATTTTTTTGTTCCTATCAAATTTTGAAAAACTCGAATTGAAATTTTCATCGCTAGTCAAATTTTAATATATTTGGGTAAATTTCTAAGAAGCTTCGTATTTTTGAAAATGTATGCAGCAGGCAGGCAATCAGATTTTGTTCTATAGGGTTATTTCTTTGGGCAGGTGATCCTTTCTATATTGTATGTAGACCACCTAAATGCATACGAACCATATGTTTGTGAATACAAATCTTTCGGGTAGCTAAATAGGTGTAAAGGACTCGGGATTAAAAAGACATTAGTGGGAGGCGGGCATATGGGACCCCAATTGTGATAATCTCTGTTCATCTCGCTTATTTACCTGAACTGAATATGATTTTTTAAAAATTAAAAAAAAAGGTTTTTCAAAGACCGAACTTATAAAATAGAATGATCAACAATTATGATAATCGCTCGAGCTTAGTATATGAGTGATAAGCTACCCTCACTACTCATATATGCATACTTCATTCTTTGTTGTCAATACTTAGGGTTATATTCACGAGTTTTATCATTTTACTAAAGTGAAATGGGTTTTGAAATCGCAATTGGTTTGATGTTGAAATTAATTTGATATAACGACTCTCTAGTCCTCGGTTAAACCAATAAACTGTAGAATTTTTTGTGTATAATCCTAGCTTTATCTATATATCTGTTTTTTCCGTACTTAAAGACATAAATACATTTGTTTCTTCCAAGGCAAACTCTTTAAAACTCAACTTTATAACAATTTAATAACCCCTCGGCATTATGGGCGTTTTAAAACAGATTTGATGCAATTGTAAAAAAAATTGTAATAACCCGGTGCAAAGTAATTACTGTATCTCGAATTGATGGTTGAACAAGTACTGACATTCTCCAACTCACACGTGGTACGAAAGCTTTAATTTCAATAAAGATCAAAGATATTTAAAAGGATATTTTAAATTTCATCTTTCAACTTTTATCTTGCATTTTTTTTTTTTTTTTTACATTTTATTGATCACTCCAATCAATATAGACATGTCTTAACACTACAGATCTAGACTGTATTTATCAAACATATACATGTGCTTAAAAGTGTGCAAACACATGGGCATTGAAGACTATTGTGAATTTTCTTTTTCATTTGGAATGCATTTGTACACTTGTCATGAATAGACAGAATTTTCAATAAGTAGAGATCGAAGATTGTGACAAGTTTAAGGATAAGATAGTATTGGCTTGTATTAAATTTTTTGTGTCATAATTAGATCGACTCTTGGGAGAGGATGTCAAAGATTCGCTTATTAGATGTTATGTAATTATGTAACCATACAAGATACTTTGTAGCATACGAGATATCTTAATAAAGTTTAGGTTTTTTTCTTAGATTTTAAAGTTGTCTATATTTGGGCCATCTTTTTCTGATTTTTAAGTAAAAGTTAATTCGTTTTTAGACAATTAGTGTATGATAATATAACGTTTTTGTTGAAAGTGTAAAGAAGCCAATCAGCATAAGGCATGGATATTTTATAAGAACGAGAAAAGTTAAGCCAGATGGCCCACGATGCGCTCTATAAGTTTGCGTCATACTTTCGACAAGGAAAGTTTGCTCTTTGATGCATCTGAATAACGTAAGACGGCGTAATGATATCGTCAATGCCATACGGGCCCTGACAACCCATTCTTTGAACCATTCCACACAGAGAACAAGAAATTATTTTCTTTTTAAGAAATAGAGCAGGTATTCTTCCTTGTGACATGTTCTCAATGGTCGTGTTAAAATGACCTGGGCCAACGTTTTACTTTTAATTCATAACAAATTTGTATGACAGAGGTCTATTTCAGACAAAGAGCTGTCGTATCAAAAGCGTTGCAGTGAAAGCATCCTTATGATCCAAAGGTGAAATATGACAGATAATTACTTCACTACAAGATGCAATAATTCATTGTCAACTTAGCAACTTAATCAAGAGAAGGGAAGTACAAAATTAGTTCACAATGTATCATAAGACACTTGAATGTCCTAACTTCCAAGTTTTGTTTTTAAGTTAAGAGTACATATTCAAAATTTCTACCGCTTTTCGTGTTTTTATCACTGAAGGACAAACCAGACATTTTTGTGGTGTTAATGAATCAAGATTGTTTAATTATTGTGTATTGGGTCTCTTTAATTGAAATGGAAAGGTCGTCAAATGGGGGGTGAGATTAGACTTATCAACTGGAATGGGACGTATCATAGTTTTATCACCCAGAGGATCCCAATCTGGTCAGATACAGAGGGTTGTGAGAGGGTCAGAGAGGAATTGCCCTTTGATGTTTATCAAGAAGCTTAAGTTGATAAATAAGTTTTTATTAGAAGGCTTAACTTCTGAAAACAAACAGGAAATTTTTGTCTTTGACAACACGCAAAAGAAAAGATTTGCAAAACCTTTTTTGACCCGTTATTACGAACGCTAAACATTTTAACATGTTTTAAACTGTGAGTAAATAGATTGATATATTCATTAAATCAATTCCCCTTTTCTATTTTTATTTGTTTTCGTCCGATTCAGGCTAAGTAAAGAAATTAGCGAGGCTATGATAAAAGAATGTTTACATGTTTGTGGATTAAAATTCTCCCACGATTCATGTTACGGTGGTGTTATATTTGCCAATCAGGTCGGCCCACCCTCCTCAAAATTCAGAGATCGGTCAGATTCGGGTTTTATTCATATTGTCGTAAAACTTATTCAAGGAATGACCTCAACGAGCTTTAAATTACTTTTGAGAGAAACAATTGCGCGACGAATGTGCCAGGCTGTGACTCTGCATGAATTAGATACAGAAAGAAGTTTTGTTTTCATTTTACTATCATCTTATTTTGATCTTATTTTTGCATTGGGGACTATCCCTCCGACTGATTTTTGTTAATCCGGTAAAGCACGCATATTTCTTTAGAAATCGAAAAAGTTGAAGGCTAACCGTTTTACAAGTTCTTATTTTTAAAATAAACCGCTAAAAAGCATGTTTTTATCCATAATTCTGTCAATCAATATTTTAATTAATAGATCAAAGAAGGGATTGGCCTTCAGGGAATAAAAAAAACATGCAGAAGAGAAAACCTTGAATAAAATTATTTTGATAAATGTTTTGCATGTCTATCGCAGTATACGGCTTTATTTATTAATGAGATTTTAAAGTTAAGTATACTTAGAAACTAAGAGTCAGTTTGCAAGCACCCTTCAGGGAGACTCTTTTTTCAAACTAAGGCTCAATTTTAAAATCGTATTAATCTCCGTTGTAAGTTTTCATGGGCGAAAAATAGTCAAGTTCCATGGGGGAAAATGATTCGCTTCAAATTACAATATATAGGTATAAAATTGTTCGATTCGATAAGATTATCTGCAAATTGGATAATGATGTTACAAATATTTGTCTTCTGCTCGAATGTTATCAAAATTAACAGGTGCAGCTATCCATATCACCTTCCGTATTGTTTGTAGAGTTGATAGTATTGTTGCTGAGAAGTGTTGGCTATCTGAAATTTATCGTGAAATCTTCTATTGCAATGTACGTGTGTCTGCATGGCCTTTGCAGGCAGATGTTGCTGTTCAGATACAAGAGACAATTGCATGTGTCAGTTTTGTTCTCTTGAGGCGATGCGATGTTAATTTCGTTGCATGTATTTTTCTGTCAGATGATTCTGTACATATGTGTCAAATGTTTGAAATCACCTATGGAGAGAAAATTTCAAACTTATTAAAGAAATAAAATATTTTTATAAAAAAAAAAATGGCAGTGTCTATAAACATACATGAACGTTTGCTTTGAATGGAGAATATTAAAGGAAGATGTGAAAAATGAAAAATTAAAGATGTGCTAAGATTAGCAAATACATGTACCTGAAATGAATAAACCCATTATTGATTTACGGGTAGTCTTAAATTTTTTTTATGAACGATTGAATGTTTGCATAAACTTTTCTATGTGTGAAAAATCCGTCTCTCGCATTCTATATATATACAGAGACAAGACTCGGTGATTAGGGCTGTTGTTTGTTTAGCATATTTTGATAGAGAAACATCGCCCTGTGCGTCGTTTTGTACTTGGATATACCCGTCGGGAGAATGTCCAGGGTCGGCGGGTCCTATCTTAAAAATGTATGTATATGAGATTGAAGATGCTTAGAAAATCTACAAAGAATGGGACCTTGTTAGAATGTGTTATAATAGGTCGTAAAATTCCTATTTAGATAAGATATACATACTAAGCTGTCTTGGAATGTACTTTAATAGATATACCCCCAAATTCACCGTGTACATATCATATCATTGAATTGACAGTTTATAGCTGGAAGGTGTAAGTTGATAATTATCTCGACTCTAAATTAAAAGTCTTGCAATCTGATGAATTTAGACCGTTTGTTTATATGTTGTGATATATTTTTTTTATTCGATGTCATTTAATCACAAAGCATATGCAAACCTGTCACATTCAGCGATAAAACATTATTAATCTGTTTAAAAGGACTGATCTAAAGCGGCACGAGATTTCACTCTCTTCATAAAAAAATTAAATAAATAGTACCGGTGAAATTCTTCCATTGAATGAGATTTTATTTGTGGCAGAGTTTCGCCTTTCATGGACGTGCTATAATTATTATAGACCTCGCCACCTTTGCTTATTCTTTTATTTATTATGCAAATATTGACATACTTTATTCACATCTTTAAAGATATCAGAAGGCAATAAAAAGTAGAACAATGCTAAAAAGAATGTCAAACATTCCGTATGCCAATTTTATCTGTTGTAAATGGCGAAAGGAATCGGCTGTCATGTGTTAGCTATTGAAGACTGATTACGGAACGATTCGGGGTAAGAGATAAGAAATCGTTGACATGCACATGTAGGTTTGTTTGTAGGTATGTTGTGTGGTTTTGTGTTGAGGGGCGGGGTGGGGGAGGGGGTGGGGGTAATGGGTTATCTTAATATGAGGCTTTAAACTGTTTCATTTGATCCGAAAGAATATCTTATAAAAACTAAGTACAATGTATACTTCAATTCGGAACCTATAAAAATTGTATCTTTGTGTTATGGCCAAACTCTTCCAAACCGTCCATCGTTAATCTGTGTGCATACACCTACATCAATATTTACAGTGTGGATATTTGATAAAAGGGAATTGATGTCATATTGTGCACTTGAGAATTTCTAATTCCCTTGTTTTTTAATCCCAAAAGTCTGGCTGATTGTATTATCATGGTATTTGGAAGAAGGATGTGCCAAGCGCCAAAATCCTAAACTCAACGAAAAAAAGAGGAATTAATTTTTTTCATAAAGAACTGCACTTAGTGTTCCTGTCCCTTGGGTCATTATTTTCTAAAGGAGGGACAAAGAAAGCGCTGAGAGTACATGTGTCAATCGGATTTAAATGTTTCAATATGTAACACTGCCTTAACTGATGTATATATCTAAACAAACAAATTCTCTGAACTGCCCTCATTTTCCCCGATAAACTGATAGATCATTGAGAGAGACAAAAGTTGACATTGTTGTTCCTGTTGTTAACGCGATAACTGATGACAACGGATCCAGCGATTTCATTGTTGTCGCATCTTCCACGGAACAAAAACGAGGGATCGGATAGGAACGGGCAATCTGAGCGGATAATCTGTAACTTTTGGGGACTTCTTAATTTGCATAAGCTCGCAATACTCAGTCTTGGTCTGACAGTAGCCGTTGGGGCTATATAAACGGACGGGGTAACTTAGAGAGGATTACTACACCTCCGGATTAAGGGGGGAGATTTAACTGCTATTCAGAAGCGTTTTTACTTTCACACTATTTCTAAGGACATGTGATTCTTGGTAGGATCAGCATATTAGCAGGGTGTCAATGAGTATCTAATTATTTGAGGATTTTTATACAGGAGTGCTATTGGAAATATTTCATGTTACACATGTAATCTGAATATAATATATAAAACTCGTAAGTACAATTTTCTAATTCACATCACATAACGTTTATCTATATATAATAGTAACTACATGTATTTGATTTTTATTGGTATGTGCTTTTAAATTAAAAAAAAATCTATAAAAATTCAAAATTTGTCCGATATTTTATAGAGATTTTTCATATTTTGAACGAGATTCGTAAAATATTTGTAAAGGGAATTAAAACACTTGTATTGCTATAAACTGTAGAAGTTATATAGATAACATTATTTCTCGCTGATATCTGTAAACGAACCTTATCTATATAGTAGTACAAATTTAGCAAGGAACTTGTAAACGATGAAACACGACTAAAACATCCTGGGAGATTGGTCTCTGTCCCCTGTGTTTGTGTCCCGCCCCCTGTTTAGACGGTTTTGAGGTATTTTTAACGTGACTTTTAAACTTCTTTCTATCAGAGAGAACACGGGACGCGAAACCCTAAGGTGTGTGTTATAAGGATTTTTTAAAAGGCCTGTTGTTTGAGATAAAGTATCGGCAGTGTGCTTTCTCGAGTTTCAATTTATAATGTTTTAATTATTTAGAGCATTTTTATCGATGAATTTAATACTTACGAAGAACTTGATTGCCATTTGTTTAAATAATTTCTTGTTTGTTGTTCAATTTCGGGGAGAAGTCATACATGAACTTTAAGGTTGCTCGCGTGCTGCATCCAAAAAATTGGGCAACAAAAATTATCTCTAATTACATCCAATTTCATGGTTTAAGCGCTCCTGCATTATCTGTGATGTTTATCTTGGGTTAATTTCTTACGCTGGGAATTACTTTAATCATAGCATAAATAGACTTGGTATGCACCAACAGGACTTATAGTATCAGAGAAAAATTTAACAGAGGTAGGAGGCACATTGCATTGTGCAATTTTACAGGTAGATTAACTTATAATTATTTTGGAATGATAATCTTTGAATTACATTATTCAAGGTTTCATTTGTTGTGCAGACTTTTGATCCATTTTTTGCATCACGTTTATTCATCTCCTTAAGGTTTTCGTGTCAATGACTGCAGCTATTATCAACATTATAAAAACATAGAAGGTGAAATTAGCTTTGTCATTGATTATAACGTTCCTTTTACAGATCAGGGTGAGATGAATGATATAGACCAACTGTCCGCTCATTGCTACAGGTAGCCGCAGGTGCTCCTCTTTGATGTCGCAAACTTTCAGGTAAATATGGGCCTAATTGTGCTAATGACGAATGACTCCACAATGGACGATAGATAATGTTTACCTACTGGTGTTAGATAGCCGTTTATTGTATTACTGAGTTTGGAGAGAATTAAGATTACTACTCGGATTATTTTTCGATTTCATCCGCTGAGAGATAGCAAAGAAAATGGCGTAACATTCGGAATGAAAACGAGATCAAGTTATTTTTCCCAACATATTTGACTTTGGACAGTATAGTGTACCGATGTTGTCGGCGCTTACAAATTACATATTGTCTGTAAGCAAAACTGTTTGTACATTGAACAACCTTGGATAATAAGCACTTCGCAGTATCCAAGAAGCATAAAATGAGTTACTACTCTTAAAGATTTTTAAAGACTGACATTTATTTATGAAGATCTCCAAATTATCTGTGTTCGGTCTTCATCGAGAGATTGTACTTACTTTATTTACCCCCATGGCTCCAGTTGTCTGTCGCAAGGTGCTGTACTGCACTCCTTATCTAGTACAATGTGTTTGCAAATCTCAGTTTTCATAACATTTGACAAATTTAAAGGCCGTAACATATTTATAGCTTTATTATCTCTTGTCGCGAGTCTTTGAGTTGGTGCGAATAATTCTTCATAATAAATAATCTGCGTGGACGCAAAAAATGGTTGTAAATATTTCATAAATGTTTCGTGTATCTTTTTTCCTTCTAAATCTTTATCGCTTCAAATTAAATGACATTAAATGTAACTCTTGGTATTATGTCTTTTTATTTTATCATCACCTGTTTTTAATGTTTTTTTTTAGATTTTGACGTACTTATGCACCGTGGCAACCTGAAATTTCTAATCCTGTGTGTTGGCATCTTCCCTCTTCTGTTAACTGTTTATAACATTGGAAAATGTAATCTTACCAAAGATGAGGACACTGAATATAGGTAAATTCTTTTTTAAAATGTTACATAATACACAACTTCGAAGCATTTTGTTATAATGTATTAATAAATTTTGAGTAACTTTACTGGGAATTTTTTCTTTTAAGGAGGGAAGTGTCCTCGCACATCGTCAATGAGTTCGATTCCTCTGTCGGGTTTCAACCCAGGGTAGCACAATCTTACAACCACGTGAAAGGCAACCGACCAGTCAAGTATGAAGAAATTGAGTGTGTCATCAATGGTGACTATTCGGTTGAAGGGAGAAAAGAAGGAAATGAAGTTTATATGCCATTCTCATTTATTCAAAATTATTTTGAGGTAACTATGTTTGATTATGCAGATGATAGCTACATGTGTATTCTGCCTTAAACATCACTTTGTTCGATAAAAATTGTATACTAGTATATGCAATGTACATCGCTCACATTATCAAAATTCTAATGTTGTTTTTTTAATTTGCACCTTTAGGTATACGGCTCTATAGATAAGTCGGACGGCTATGAGAGGTTTTCCTTCCACCACAGTTACCAGGATGATTTCCCCACTGGTCCCCAGCCCAGATACTCCCCCAGTGGAGTCTTCATGTCCTTTGACCTTTACAGTGTGGAGGACAGGAACAGAGTAAAATGTGTCAGTGGGATAGAAGGTAATGTATTTGACAATGTCACTATTTTCTTCAAGGCTTTAAAATACATACAATCCTAACTTTCTTAGCGAAACTAATTGAAAAAGAATCATCTCATACTGAATTTTGAGCGGTACTACAATTTAGGTGTACCAATCTCAACACAATGGGAGCGCAAAGGACACTACTATCCCATACAGATAGCCCAATATGGCCTAAGTCATTACAGCAAGCATTTGTCGCAACCAAGGTCCAAAGTCAAAGTTCTGGAAGATGGGGAGCAGACAGAGCTCTCCGATTGGCTGCTTCCGGACCGAAAATCCGAAATCCGGAGCAGAATGGACGACAAGACGGATAATGGAGTTGTGGAATTCAAAACAGCAAGTAAGGAAACACCAGGTTATCTTCAAAATTCAAAGAGTTTCAACAGTACCATTCGCTTAATTCAAAATGTCTCTATACTTTATAGCGTTTTTGTGTTTAGGAAATGTCTTTGATTGTTACATAATAGCTTGTTTTTGTCTTTTTTAGCCAATTTAAAGAATCCCGGAATTACCAAATCTGCAAATGAAAAGATGCTGTTGACTTTATCCATGGATATCATGTTCATTAATAATGGAAGTGTAACTGTTCTGTTACAAACAGGAGATGGAAACTTGTTCCGTATTCATTACATTCTTTCTGATAATATCATTAAATTAGAGGGTAAAGACTTGTACTATGGAATTGGGTCGAACATGAAAAGGAAATGGATTCATTTAACAAGGCAGGTGATGGTCGATTTTCAAAAAGGATTAACGTTGCAGTATTCTAAGAACCGCAGCATGAAAATGAAAAATGCAGCCCGCATTGCAGCAATATGTGTTCGCGGTCACGGTGTAATGGACAACGTGACTCTCAGCTTCCAGGCTCACAAAGACTTATTTCTAGATGCCGCAAACTATTTCGTGCGTCATCAAGATTCCAGGGGTGGATGGCCCGTGAAAGTGACACGTAAACTCATCCCAGAGGTCATGGAGCTTGAACCTGGCTGGTACTCGGCCATGGGTCAAGGTCAAGCGATATCACTTCTAGTGCGTGCTTATGTGGCCTCTAAAAACAAGACTTACTTAGAAGCGGCTGGAAAAGCGTTGGATATTTTTGATATTCCGAGCTCCAAGGGAGGAGTTTTAGCCAAATTTTTAAATTCTT
Source organism: Magallana nippona (assembly GCA_033439105.1). Lineage (NCBI taxonomy): Eukaryota > Metazoa > Mollusca > Bivalvia > Ostreida > Ostreidae > Magallana > Magallana nippona. The sequence goes on along the minus strand of CM065922.1, from coordinate 42,200,614 downwards.
TTGACTGGTATGAAGAGTACCCTACTACGCCAAGTAGTTTCGTTCTCAATGGATTTATATACTCTTTGATAGGTCTATATGACCTTAAACAAATGGCAACTAGTCCAGTGAGTGAAAAAGCAGCAGAACTTTATAATAACGGAATGAGGACGTTAAAAGCAATGCTTCCTATGTTTGATTCGGGAACAGGTACATTCTATGACCTACGACATATCACTGCGGGTCTAGCGCCGAACAGAGCCAGGTGGGACTATCACAAGGTTCATATAAAGCAGCTTTATTTACTTGTACAGTTAGACAGTGATCCTTTGTTTAAAGACACGCTACAGAGGTGGAAAGGATACATGAAAGGAAACATCGCACCACACAATTAGGTCAACCGTGCAATATATCTCTTGTTAAACTGTTTCTGTTTCGTTTCAATTTTTGAAGTTATTGTAATACAGCCACTACAAAGTTCAGTATACAATCTACATGTTTGTTTTAATTACACGATATTTTTAAAGAAAATTGTTTTTATACCCTTATTCTTTTTCTCCCTTTCAAGTTTTAGTGCTAAGTCGCTAGTTATAATTTTGATATGCGACCGGGTATTTTCCAGATAATGTTCAGTCCTTTTTGTTAAAGTTTATGTTCCCAACCAAAAGAGGTTGAGACGATGGCTTATTACACTAAACACATCATTATATAATATACACGTTCTTTTCAAATTGGTCTCATTTCAAAGAAACGAACACAACGTTTTTATAGAACAATATTCGCAAATTATGATCTCATGTTGCATTTAAACACAGACTACTTCAGAACATTTATAAGGCAGAGAAAAGGCAGAACAACTTTGTACCTTCATATATCGTGTTATTATGTTAATAACTGCATTATATGGTACTTAAGTTGAATACATTGTTTGTTATTTTGACATTCCAGGGTTGTTGTATAAACACTTATACAAAATTTGTAATTATTCATTTAATTGAAATTGTGTTAACTTGTATTTTTTAAAGCCAGTGTGTATATTTTGAGTATTTTTCATGTATATTTTTAATTTGTTAGCATTGTACCTGCTGTATACAAAGATGCTGCAAGAATGTTCCGAGAAAATGTATGAAAATTGAAGCATCGCAATGTATATCATTGAATGGTCCATTTCTTATCTCCATTGTCATACATTTGTTCTTAAAAACTCGAATAAAACAATGAAAACTCCTGATATTTTCGTCTTTATTACCAATTATAGCACAGTAACTTTTGTTTTGCAAACTTTGAACAAAAAAAAAAGACAAAAATTGTTTTAGAGTAAGATTTTTGAGAAAATATAATGGTTTATAATGTGAGGTTTTTTTAAAATAAAAATATGCGATGTATTCATATATAAACAATTTGAAAGCTTACAAACTTCAAGTAAATATGGAATTATGGATGTGTTCTTTTAAGGAGATGTAACAAGCGAATCCAACGCAAAAGCACATGGGTGGTGATAATTGAGCAACAAGAAACCCTTTTTAACAATTTTATTTTAAATGCACCGTCCCCTGCCTAGCACATTATTAACACTGACTCATCCCCGGTATCAAATAGCTAGGGGATCAAAGTACATGTATATAGGTAATTCATATAGGGCTGTCAATGGGAGTTTTGATTTTTTATCACTCTACAGAATGTAGTTCACATTCTACGGGTCAAGGTTAGCACTTACCCACCAAGAAGTGAATGGAAAAGAAATAAAAGAACGACAAAGTTTAAATTATACTCTTCTGTTCAAGTTTTAAATGAATCAAAGCTGCATAACAAATGCAAAAAAAGGGGAAATCATTAACTTCTAATGGAGTTCACGGCAGTTTCTATCACACCTCTTTAACAACCAAATGATGTTGTTCGGTTTGACAGCAGGCCTTGGCTTGATTATTGAATTAATGTTCACTTACAGGGGAAATTATCGACAAAAAGTATACTTAGCGTCATCTAGCGTACCAAAACCATCAGGACATGTTGTGAAGGCATTTACAAACTTATAGGAAAGGAATGTCTGCCTGCCACTGCCATATAGTGTGTAAAATTTCACATGAAGGTGCCCTGGAGAAAGATAAGCAAAGTTAACATGTCATCATTGTTTTTCAACCCTTTTAAACCATCGACATGTTTTGGCAATAGAATATTTTAGAATGTCAGCAAATTCAATTTTGACTGGATGTGTTGTATTTTGTTTCTAATATTGCAATCATACAATTTTGTAGGTCAACCAATAAGCTATATTGGAAGGTTTGGGCATCATATGAATTTGGGCATCATATGAATTTGGGCATCATACATTGAATTTGTCTTCTTTCGTTTTATGGATTATTGAGATGGTTGACGGTTTGTTACTGTCATTTTTTCATGAAATAGCCTCGTTGTATCTGTTTCTCGTAATCTAAAGAATTATCCAATATCATAGAAAAATAAATAATTAAAGGGTATGCTTGAGTGTATGGGAATGTTTGAAGAATTAAAGCTCAAGAAACATATTTGAATTTTTGTATTCTTATTAAAATTATGATTACAATTTTATTACGATTCAAGGATTCAGCGTTTCTTTGTTTGGAATTCGCGGTCAACACGTTACTTTCTTTGAGGATTTAGAGATTTCCAATGAAGTACCACGTAGTTCTCTGAAGACAGCCTTATCAAGGATCCTTAAATTAAAGCTTGATTTATACTTTAATGGCCAAACTGTGATTTGGGAATAACAAGGGAACACTTCTGTCGATATCGAGGATTATTGTCCAGCACCACAGTTCCAATCCCAGGGGATAAAAAGTGAGAATATTTTACTTATCATTCCTGGTATTAGAGCAAAATGAAAGTATAAATGAACTTGTTATCTTCGTGAGGAGAAAAAGGGTAAACACTTCAACTTGCACTCCACCAAAAATCTAAATCTCTGTTGTTCCACGGATTTATTGTTCCAACGCCCAAAAGCGTTCAACTCAATTTCATTCTAATGCTTTAATCTCCAGCAGGATTAGGACATTCTGTTGAGTGAAAGAGAGATGAAATTCCTCTCAAAGACAATCACATATTGTTTGGAGGTATTCATAGGTAGTATCATTTCTAATATACTTTTTCGAAATCATAAAAACGGTGTTAATGGAATTTTTTTTGTTGTTGACACACCTGCATACTCTGACAAAGAAAACTCAATAAACTTTATTTTATATGAATCAAGGAATATTTACAACCTATAAAAATCCATCAAGTGCTCTTTTTCATTTTCAATTTAATCAGGTACCTTTTTTTTATATATAAAAATAAAGTTTATTACAGGCATGTATGCAACTTTCGAGCAAGGGCTTTGTTTGTTGAAAAGGTTATGTGACACAAAGACAAACAAAAGGACAATCTCAACAAAAGTTTACAAAAATGAGACGTTGTTTCATTTGTCCAAAACTGTAAGAGAGAGAGAGAGAGAGAGAGAGAGAGAGAGAGAGAGAGAGAGAGAGAGAGAGAGAGAGAGAGAGAGAGAGAGAGGTGTCCAAATTCAGAATCATGTCAAGGAAGCGGGTCAGATTCTTCTATGTGTCAAAAGTGCCATAAAATGAATTATTGGAATTAATTTCTCATGATTTAAAAGAACCTTTTTTACTTTTATTAGGTAACCTTATGTCACTAAATTAAATTTTTGCAGAAACAAGATATAAATCCTCTGAAATTTATCTTGTCATTAATATACAACAGCTCAATAATACTCTATTCTTTTTTATAACTGCTGAAATTCTAGAAAACCTTTTCATATCAGATATCCTTTATTATGACACCTATGTAATATCTCTTTTTTTCTATCTATCTATCTATCATCTATCTATCTATCTATCTATCTATCTATCTATCTATCTATCTATCTATCTATCTATCTATCTATCTATCTAAGTATCTATCTATCTATTATCTATCTATCTATCTATCTATCTATCTATCTATCTATCTATCTATCTATCTATCTATCTATCTATCTAGTATCTATCTATCTATCTATCTATCTATCTATCTATCTATCTATCTATCTATCTATCTATCTATCTATCATATATCTATCTATCTATCTATCTATCTATCTATCTATCTATCTATCTATCTATCTATCTATCTATCTATCTATCTATCTAGTATCTATCTATCTATCTATCTATCTATCTATCTATCATCATCATCATCATCATTTCAGAACTGGACAGATTTCTTCGTCTATCGAAAATAATTCAGATTGCTGATAAAAACACTGATACGTTTTTCTGCTACTGCATCAATACTATGTTGGTCCAATATTCTTACTCATCGCAAGTCTCTGATGGGAAGAACAACTTCGTTCAGCCTAGGAACAATAAGACACACTAATCTGAAACATTAAACCTTGCGTCTGAACTAGTACATTATAAACATAGATTTTATTAAGAGAACAGGAAACAGAGTTTGAGGTAGGTATCTGGCAGTCTTCTTCTGAAGTGCGAACCAAACTTCCGATGTGTGAAGAGACATGCCACAGAGACGATGCGAAACAGCAATTGGATTAGATTTAGTCTTGGTTCAATCAAAGATCTTACGAACTAAGAATTGATTTGGATTATGTTAGAATATCACAAAACACACGGTTCGTAATTGGCATGTAGATGACAGAATAGCCATTGTTGTCAGTATTCTGACGTTTAAGAACTATTAATGAATGTATCGAAGACGAAACTCTCTCTCTCTCTCTCTCTCTCTCTCTCTCTCTCTCTCTCTCTCTCTCTCTCTCTCTCTCTCTCTCTCCGTGCATTGCGTTAAGTTACCTATCCGGTATGACACCATGGACAGGAGTTAAATCTCGCCTTACCTACCAGGTGACTGCTGCAATGCAAGTTTTTACTGAACACTATTTCTTCGCTGGTGGCCACAGGTGCAGTGGATTTCTTAACTCCAAGGTGTTGAATAAGTTATTATTAGTTTAATTGTTTGCCGTGGTGATTGATTCAAGTCAGGCAAGGACCTTTGTTGTGAAGGTATCCTGCTGGTTGTGCCCAAATACCAGAACCCCCCAACCTTTGTCAAGAATTAATTACAACTTTAAGATACTGTATCATTCTTTGCGACAATTAACGATAGGCTAAGGGCTATGTTGGGAGCCTAATTTTCCAAGTTGTGCTATTCTCTAAATCATTAAACATGATTTTCGTTTTTTGTTGTTATGAATTTGACTAATACGGTTACCAGGCACATGACATGTAAGGATTTGTTTGAAACTTCGGTTTTTTTTCAACATTTTTTGGGGGCATCAAATCATCGTCGTAGAGTATCAACTGAACGTGAGCGGCGTTTAGTACTTGTAGTACTTTAGTACTTGTACAGAAAATAAGTGACTATTTTAATTCATTAAATGCATTATCTAATACTTTTAACATAACATATAGGAAATTTTCGAATAAAATGTCTACACAATCATGAAATATTTGAACAAAAATTGTACTATCAGAAAAATGTTTGCATAGGTGATAAATCAAATCATTACAAACTATATATTTAAGCTCAAGTCTCGACCTCTTATGTTTGGTGTATTTTTAATATGTATTTAGTAAACAGTCAATATGGGATATGGTTCTATTTGACTACTCTAAAATAACTTTACAAAACTCTATTTTTTAATGTTTATTCTGACGATTGGATCATTTCAACTTCATCTTGCGTTCGTGTTTGATCGATATGTTGCTTTTACAAGTCATGAAAGCAAACAAAAAAATTCTTAAGAGCCTTGGAGATGTGTTATTTACTCGTTAAGTTTCAATAGTTAAAGCTTTAAGTGTTGACAACAACAAACAACATATCTATAAGTAAAGGATCTTCTAATTACAGCTATCGGCAGCAGTTTGACCTTTGTGTACCGTGACATTGAAGAGAAGGTATCGCAGAGAGAACCAAACAGATGTTTGTTTGCTATCAGAGGAACAGCCTTTACTCATTGTAGAGCAGTCCTGTATTGACTTTATCGATTCTGTTTTTCAAAAAAAAAAAAAAGATAGGAACGGGCGTGATCAGATCTTGGTTCCTAATGAGAATGAAACAGAAATTAGAGGGCTGTTGACCGTAATGCAGAAGTGTACATGATAACAGATTCTAAAATTCTGTTCCGAAACACCCCCTAAAAACCGATAATGCTAGAAAAAGTTTAAATTCCAAGTTGATTTTATCGACTTCCCCTCCCCCGCAAACTTTTTGCAATAATTACAAACGTTCATAATCAAGAGATATTCCAAATCGAAGAGTTTTGTTATTTACAAAAATGAGAGATGATTAAGGCCTTTAACTAACTTGGAGTGATTACATTTTTTTTTCAACTACTAATGGGAACTAAACCTCGGCGGCTTGGCGGGAGATGTCGAGTTGTGTATCCTCTATTAACCAGTCGCTCTTGTAAAACTTCATTAGCCGTTATTGGTTCTATTGATTCTCATTCTTCTGAGATTCAAAGACAATTACTCTATGATCTGCTTAGTGAACTATCCTATCTTTTCTTTTTCGCACGCATTTGTTTTTGGTTTAGTTTGATTCATCAACAATTGCGCGATGTTTCTTGTAATGTTCCAATACTATGCTAATGAAACTGCCTTATGCCTTGACCGTTTTTATTAATTCGAGTTACAAATTGAAATCACGATTCGCAGTTGATCGTTTTAGAATGAAACTGAAATATTACAAATTCAAATGTGTTTGGTTGATTTATGTACAAATTATGTACGGACTTAAGTCTTTTTTGGATTTAAAATAAAGAAAATACATAACACTAATAGCAGAATTTATAGGTTGTTCTTTTTTTTTAAAGAAATAAAATTTTATTTAACTTTAATCTGCTGGACGCATTTTGGTCGACCGCTATCGTATTTCAACTTCCAATAGTCTGCATTCCTTTGGGTTTTTTTTTTTTTTTTTGTTTAAGTTAGAATTCTAAATATTTGTGCATACACCAATACCTGATGGCGATCAAATCCTGTGTTCAGCAATTTATTTTGGGAAGATGCATGGTGAGCGTGCAACTACTCCGTTATTTTACGTGCAGAGAATGTTTCAAATTATTCTTTATAATTAAGAAAGAATGAACATGTTGTATATGACGCACTAAGTCTGTGAAAGTGAAAGTTTCAAAAAAGTTGTAAAGACCTTGGATTTCTAGGCAGACAGTTTTGCAAATTATGTTTCATCTTCGTTTATTTGAAGAAAAAGATGTTATCGCTTTCTTTTAAATTCTTATTTCACATCTGATCTTTAAGCAGAATAAAAGCAAAACACTATGTGTATATACAATTATCTATTTTTACGGGGTTTAGTCAAATAAATAACATGCATTTTGAATAAAGATAATTGATTTTGATTTTTTTTAAACTTGCACGTACATGTACTTGATTTGTACAAATATTTTCCAAAGTCTTATCCTAAAAAGAAACTGTATAAAAACACAACCATATTCAAGTAATTGAAGCTCTTCATTCACCAATATTTGATAAGAGAGGTCGCTGGAACCATCGATGGATAATACCAAACAAAGTTTAACAAAGGCACATTAGAAGAAGATTCTTTTGATTTCCAAAACAAATATACATTAAATATTTGTATTAATGCAGATATATTTGCCAAAAAAATTCAAAGTGATTGATATTTAAACATGACAAAGCACATTCCACAAAGATATATAGCCAAGTATATTTTTTGCTTTCATGTCAGTGTTAAAACCGACAATACATAAAAACAGATTCTAGCCAAGATTAATAAATCTTTTTTGGTAGTCGCGTTAATATTGATAGTAATTTTACTGGTGCAAATCTTGCCCCAATAGGTCCGCATACAACACCAAATTAGCTTATCAATAGGTACAACTTGTACATCCTTACGTATAGTATATAGTGCCATTGTGAACTTGGTATTAGTTTTTGTAATTTCAACATTCTATTTGAAATATGATTTCCATTGTTAACCTGTTGGTTTTTATCATGTTGTCCTTGTAGTATTCAAATACTATGGGTGTGTAAAGGTGTCAAATGCACAAAAGGTCTGAATAACAAAGTTAAGTAGACCAAAGTCAGGAAACTGAAACTTTTTCTACTCCATTATTTATTTACTTATCAAAGTGGCTGAGTACATACCCATCAGATCCACCTGAAAATTTTAAATCTGGTTTTTCAAGCTTTAATTAAAAAAAATCCACTTAAATTTATTTTGCATTAAAATCATATACAGCGTTTTTCTTTTTCAGGGGGTTTCAATGGTCTTAAATGGCCATAACCAGCCAGTTCTTCTAAGGAGGCTAATAATGGTCAACAAAACATCACTCAGCCGCCCTACCTGAAACCTTTTGATATAAGTTTGCTAGCCATAAGCTATTATCTAATAAAGAGAAAGCCAAGCCAATAATTTTTGTCAAGCCTAATCATTTGAATTACTTGTATTTTCTGTATAAATGTATGAAAATAGACATGACAATCTAGTTATTTTAAGAAATCTGTTCTTACTAATGAATTTGTGATTTTGAGGTACAGTGTACATATATCACTTACAACCGAAGGGCGTTGATTTTCTTTTTTTTTTTTCTAATCTAATTAACCTACCTAAGTGAAAGTGCACGTGCAAATGCTTTACACAGAAAGATGCCAAAATAAATGTACCTGTGAGTGAAAAACATTTTACTTAATAGAACGCGGTGGAATTCAATTAAAGTTAAAGTACAGAGACAATCTTTAGTTATCACCTCTGGTTACCTTATGGAAGTATGAAAACGCGTGGTATAACAGAAAAAACGTGTACATAGCTTCAGAAAAATTAAGATATATCAATAGAACAAATAATGCAATACATATGCTTATGGTGACCATAATATTACAAATAATAAAATGTGTATGTTTTCTTCATATAGAAAATATAACAAAATAATTTTGGAAAAAAGCATGATTATTTGTTCCTGATCATCGTCACTCCTGAGCTAATGAAAAATATGCTTAAGATTTTTTTTAATTTTCATCTGAGACATATGTTTTTAGAAGTTCTCAACATACATATAGATGTTCAAACCCAATGCTGTATAAACATGGTTTTTAGACATAGCCTGTCATATCTAAATAGATCTATTTTCTTTAAATCTTACTCGTGGTCACTCTCCTCGTTCAGGTAATACGATGAATAGATTACAAGTGTTATGTGCTGTTCCAATTAAGTTAAGTCTGTCCCCCAACAAAGACAGTCTACCAACAAGTGTCTTGCACGTGGGGTATGTTTGTGAAATGGCTCAGCTGGAGTTTTAGACAAGATTCATGTTCACTAAATATTTCAGACAATGTTAGGTTATAGAGGATTGCGACAATTTAAATTGAAGTCCATGAAACATTTGATCTCATCTTCTCCCTCTCATACCGACCCTCACCCACCAAATTAAGCATTCTCTTGATTACTCTTTTATTTTAGAGATGGAAGAGTGGTCCACCAGAAAAACCAAAATAAATAGAAATATGATTATTCAAATCATTTCAAACTACATGTATTCTTTTCTATTGAAAACCCCAAATATCTTTACCTCAGTATCTGGATATTGAGCTCTTACTTTCCGGTAAATTAGAGTAGTCTAATATCTTGACCATCCTGCCCTTTTTAAAAGACTTTCTTACATATTGCTTTGGACAAAGAGCTAACAAGAAAACGGGTTCATATGAGATGCAGTGTTCCAAGTACAGAGCCAGCAACAGCGCTATTTGAATTTCATATGCCATCATGGGTCTCACTGTGATACCTTTCGTGAGCATTGCTCCTTGTTATATGTGTTTAGAAACCGACTCCATTGTACAGTTGAATTATATGGAAGGTTTTGATAACATCTGATATCGTAACAGATGCGAAGAACCAGTTCATTATTATATATTAAGATCAAAGGTTGTTCTCAGGTTAAACGTTTCTTGCCATACCTTGCTTTACTCTGCTCAGTCTACCCGGGATGTCATAACCCTTTGTATGAGGCGACAGATTTTAATCGTTTTATCAAGTTTTCGTTATTCTTGCTCTTAAATATATACGAGCTGTCGGGAAAAAGATACAATAATATAATGGAATGCACGACATGGCCCATCTTTACTTACTCCCATTGAAAACGAAGATTGCAGAACCATTCATAAACAGACCAGCCACTTATTGGAGATAATTGTGTGTTGATATAGAACCATTTTAACAAGACCTTGGACTTTCGGTAGGATGTAACTATCTTTTTTTTTGCGTCAAAACAAGTTAAAAATGACGCTGGTTTCAAGTGAAATATACACAGATTGCGTAGTCTTAGCTCAAAAGCCAGACAAATCTTGTTGATTTCAAAGAGCCATGGCTGAGTGGCCAGCAATGAAATAGACAGGCCTACGTCACAATGCTGTTTGACACAACTACCCAAAGTCCAAGCTCCTGTTAAAGTGGTTCTAAAATAAAATTCCACAAGATTAAACGAAACATGTATGAAATGCAGACTTAGTTGGCATCATACAATCCCTTCCTTGTAATGTTGAATTTGTTTGCACGTTATGGTGCAAGACCTGACCCATTTATCAGATTCAAGATTAACCCTGGGTTTTTTCTTATAATAGCGTTATTAACAGTGATTTTATTTGCTGATTTTAACAACAATCTGTTAATTTAGGGGTTGCACTCTGACATCCGGGAGAAAAATATATCCCAAATAAGAGTAAAGAAAAGGAAATACACACTAAAATAAATAAATAATTTAAGTATGTCATCCTTTTTATTCTTTAATTAAATGGATGTTTGAAAACAATTGACAGTGCAATGCAAATATATTGACAACGACTTTAAAGGTAAAATATCTATCGATTAGCGCATATTGAAATTCAGAATATATACAAATGTAAAAAAAAAAATCATAACCATTATTTAATTTTGCCAAAGAAACATGATTGAATAAAAATAGAGTGAAATATTAATAGAGTAAATTTAGCATACAAACTGTACACCTACATATACAAGTAGATGTTAACTTGAATTTGAAAGTTTTAACCTTGCACCTACATATGTATGAAAAAAGAAAGATGCGAAGTCATGTGCACTCGAACTGTACTCAGCCTCGTTTTTGTGAAAAGTCGCATGGCAAGATTTATTAGATTGTAGTCTGGAAAAAAAGTTTGTATGCAGATGAAAGTACTAGTTCATGTATAACTTTTCTGCTGATGTCGACAGTCTTTAGATTGATATCTGTGGTTTTGCAAGGGTTGTCTGGAATCGAAGCATGACCGACACTTGTATCTATTATCGCCGCAAACTCCCAGCCATTTATTTAAGCGTTTAAGTGAGTCTGTTGTCAAGCTTAAAGAAACTTTCACAAATAGGATCATTTTGAAATTGTATATTTCATATAGAAGACAAATGATTGATAATCATTAGATATGAATTGTAAATGTTTTGTGCCACCTATATGTCCTTTGTAAACTTGATAAGATTGAGAGTAATGATTGATGTAATATTATAACTTTTTTTCACGTTAATGATGCACATGTAGAATTTTGTACAATGCTAAGTAGAAAATGTTTCTTCCGTTCGCACCCTTTACGAAAACCTGTTAATTAAGTCAAATATACATGTACCTTTATTGCTGATTTAACGGTTATTAGAAGAAAAGCTTCTCCAAGTCAAAGGTTGTAGTGATTACGAGGACAGTTAAAATCAAGTCTTCGTTGAAAATATCAAGGACTCTTCAATTTAAACAAGTTTCGAACCCAATCTTGAACAAACTCTTCAAGTATAATTGCTCATCAATATCAAAACTGCATTAACTCGAACAGTTCCTTAAACAACAATAGGTGTGAAATTCTAACCAAACTATTCTGATAACATCGACATACGTCACGCACGTAAATCAAACAGATTTAGAATGTGGAGTTAAGATACCAGGCAATGTTTTGTGTCACTGGGAGGTATAGTGACACCGTTGAAAGTATGGTACTTTCTAGTTTACAGATAAACACCTTTTATCTTAAAGTGTGTCATTCCACAAATTTTGAGAGTTACAACTCATAATGATTTTGCATTTTCAATTTATTACAATCTATTACATATTTCAAAATTTAGGGGGGGATTGGGGTGGGGACTCTACAAAGCAACTTGTGACATTTTGGAAAATAAAATCCCAAATTTTTATAAATATTATATACTTTATGTCTCTTTTTTCCTTCCTAAATAAATCTGTGGTACTATCCCCTTTTGGAAATCGTCGATTCCTACTTCAAATATTTTGTGTAGTTTTTACCAGCGTCAAATTTTGGATAAGTTGACAAAATACTATTTACTTACATTAAACCAACATTTGTTCAAATAGGATTAGCAAAGTAACAGTTGTCATGTTGACACGGCCAACTTTCCGTTTCTTTGTGTGATTTTTTGGTCCCTAATACTGGACAAATAAAACAGGTTTGAACTGATTGTGAAATAGAACACCTCAATGAGAAAGTAACGCTGAAATAACAATCCAAATGAAAGCGTTTGTTGTATCAAAAATGTGCAAACATAATTATTTCATTCGATTACAATATTATGTGTGCAATGAATAAGTACATTTGTATAGATTTATTAATAAAAATCAATTATTTTATATATTTGATAACTATATTAGATATAAACAGAATAATTGAACATTATACATGTATGCAATGAACAGCTACAATATGTAGATTCAGACGGTATGCGCAAATCCAGATTTTAATTGTTTTTTTTTTTTTGGGGGGGGGGGGGGTGGGGGTGGATCCGAGGGAGGACTTTGTTTACCGGGGGTCTCTACAGCGCTTTTCGGTATTTTTACTATATGAATTTATTTTTAGTAAATTTCCATTAGTCCGGACCCCCCCCCCCCCCCAATAAAAGATCTATAATGTATAGCTAGGAACTTGGAGAGGGTGTCGGTGGTGCTTATCTATATGGGCACGATATCAAAACATAAAATAAAATTCTATATCTTTTTAACTTTCAAACTAAGACAAATGTAGAATAGTTGATCAAATGATTTTTGCGCATTTCAGATGACATCGAAATGCCGTGTCTGAAATTAGTTTATATATTTAGCCTCATATTCTGTCTGGTGTGTCAATAGCTCAAGTATTGATATCTCTAAACTATTTAACATTTCTGTATACATAACTTGTAATGTGTCAGTTCCATGAATAATGGTATCGTTTATAAAGAGACAGAAAGATAACAAATTGTGTCTTTATTACTGCAAAACGTGTGACTCAATAAATCCACGGGTGCTACCTCCGCAATAACTGCTCATTTGTTATTTCTACAATTTGTGTATTAGAAGTAATATCCAAACGCTATTTGCACTAAGTTTAAGTCAACGCTCACAACAACGAGGAGCTGTTTGAATTTGATAAAGTTAAAGATCTTGCAAAATTGATAATAAACAGTTTATGCACATTATCTTTATTACTTCCAAATATGTCAAAAATTCGAAAGATTGAAGTTGTTTTTAATTGATTGTACGATGAAGCTAAGGGTTCAGTTCTCATGCGGTTGAGGATACTATAGCAGTGGTAATGTTTTATTCAACTTAGTCAATAAAAATACTTGCGCAGAGACTGATAGAGATTATAAGATAGGAAACCGTGGCGGATATTGATTACCCGATGACAGGTTGAGAGTCGGCTCTTCATATAGCCTTTATGTTTGTAATTCAACGAACAAACTATTTGATGGCTTTTAGATGGCTCTTGATAAAAGAGACAGTCGTTACTTGTTTAGGACTTTCTGCAATGTTACACGATTCGCAAAAACATTCAAAGGAATAGAAATATGCGTACCAAGGTATTAGAATTTTTTTAACCAATAAACCATCTGCATTTCATTATCTCCAAGACTTTATATATATTTTTTTTATTGTTTTATAGGTTTTATTGATTGATTCAAAACAGTGTTAAACTTCGTTTTATGTTGCATAGGAGAATCATGAATACAGACTCTTATGGAAATGAATGTTTGACAACGAAAGAATTTCGGGAATTCATGACCGAGACGATGGTATACTTATGTGGAAAGACAAGCAAAGTACTACTGTAATGTTTTGCACATTTATGTGGCTTCCAAATTAAATTTATCTGATAGAAACATGCATTATTTGATAACAACTGTTCATATGCATAATCTAGGTGAAAAAAGTTCAAAGCTCTACAAACATTTAACACCTTATAGATAACATGCCTGTTCAACGGAATGTTCTGATCATTTTAAATTAACATAAAATGTTAACTTTCTAAATGCTCGTATGATCTCGTATATATCTGAAATGATAATGAGTGGATAAAAGCACCTCGAATGAATTGTTCCGCACATTTTAGTCATGTAATATAGAAATGTCGATGTCAAAATACCTTTATTCAAGTGTCGTTTAGCCCAGTTTGATAAGTCTATTGGGGATTCTCGATTTAATGCTTGATTTATTATCTAATGACAAACTGCGATTTTCTGAATGAAAGGCCAAGACCCCTTGACCTATATCAGAGATCATTTGTCCAAACGAAACAAATCCAATTTACAAAAAGAACTGGAAAGTACTGACATGAATAAAAGGAATAGAGCAAAGGAACAACAATGCAATTCAAATTTTACAGACTCCAATAGATCATGATCTTGGTTACTTCCAATAAAATTAGAGTTAACTGGTTCCGTTGATGATATTTTTTTTATATTTTTGATAACCTTTTATTTTTTTTATAATTGACTTTATATAGATTTTTGAAGCTCTGCATGGTCTGGATAATTTAATAAAAGTAGCGTTTTGAGAATCATAAAAATATTGTGATGAGAGAAAGATGTGCAGTTTGGAGCTTGAAATGTCAGTTATTATGAAGAGTCGGTCTCAAAAGATCGGTAAATTGAATTCAGGCCCGATCTTTCATGTATAATTGTCGGAACATGTGTTGCAAGAAGCACTTCATCAGTTTTTTTGTAATTGGTTACTGTTGGGCAGTCAAACGTGGTCAAAGCAATAAACGCATATATCTTAATTGGACAAAGACATATTGGTTTCAGCTGATAGAATTCAACCTTAGACCGAAATCAACACGCATATCGCGGGGCTTCCAAAATATTTTTTTCAGAAACAGTTATTGTTCTTTATTTAAAAATTGCATGTTGTGTAATGCTACATTGTATGTAAGCGAACGAATCAGTGTTTCTCTAACGGCATTGATAGCCCTGTTTCTATTCTTCCTTTTCAAAAATGACACAGTTTTGGTATCTGCAATTCTTTTTATTTCCCTAGATCATCTTTAAAAAAATTTCATGAAGAATTTTCGACAATGATACTTGAGATTAGATTTTGTCGTTGCAATGAATCTTCCTTCTCTTTACTGTGTGGTCCCTCGGGTCTATTGTCATTGATAGCAGAAGAACATCATTACAGACAATTAACACGTGTATCTGCCAGAGCTAGTTCTTGCACTTGTTTATTTGTTTAGTCTGATAAGCAAGCGTTTTATTTCTGCATTCGGAAGGCAGCAAGAGTCTTCGTTACATATGCACAGAGAGCATGCTCGGTGAGCAATACTGTACATGTCAAAATTGTTATTTGATTTCAGAGATCGGGAGAATTGGATCCTTAGCAAAGTTAATCAATTGCAATGGAAAAGGTAATGTTGGCCTAATGGGATGAAAAATTATGCAACTTAATTAAGTTAAATAATGTATATAACATCAATATTTTATATCAGACTACTTTATTTTATCTTAAATATTAAATGATTTATGAAACAAGGGGCTAGTACTGAGCCAAAGACCCAAAATTAATATAAGTATATTTCGAATATACGGTGACAGGAGTTTCTTACTTATGATGTCATGCATCGACAATGATCTCTGTCATTGTTTTTTTTTAATACGTGTATGATAAAAGAAATCCACATTGATGGACATGTATCGGTTTGAATCAACAATTAAACATTACCATGTAATTGTATTAAAACAAACAATTAACAACGACAACAACAACAAGAACAACAACAAGAACAACAACAAGAACAAAAACAACAACACTTTGATCCACATGTAAAACAATTTTGTTAACAGAGTTGTCGGACAACCGTCATGCACTTGGTGCACGTACATCATGTGTTGGACATAACGTTAACGCCATCACATCTGTGGGCTGGCTGCGTTGATCTGGTTCGACTTTAATTACTAATTTGTCGGTAATCAAGCGTGAATCCTACTGTACATATGCAAAATATTTTACAAGCTGGCCCGTCTCCTTCTCTTTTTCAATAACAGCAAGATTCAGTTAAATAATTATAGACGCCGGTCTAATTCAAGAAAGTTTAGTAGGAATGTTGTACCGATATACAATATGATAGATTCTGGTAAGTTCTTGATACATGCTGGCTGTATCAACCGTATTATTTGAATGAATTGTGAAAGGTCTGTTAGGTTAGGCCATACAGAATTTAGCCTGTGCCTGCAAGTTCTAACTTTAACCTTTCAACTGAAAACCATTAAGACTTATTTATCCTGTAATTTGTTTTAACATCTTTAGAACATTTAGATTCCCATCTTATCGTATGAAATATTCAAATGACCATGAAAATGGTTTACGGGATTCTCTCATACTATTGTATTGTGCCGTGAGGTTTTAACCAAAATTAACTGTATTGATTTCCAGGGAACAGGGATAGTGGCCTGCAGGAAACGGCAGTTTAAGAAGAATTAAGTGATATGTTTGGCATCATTAGCGTCCGACAGGAACTGCCAGAAAAAGATGTAATGATAATAGGAGAAGTCGATAATGAGAATGGAAAGTGTGAATCCGTGAAGCATCAAGCTCGGGTTTCTAGCCAGATCCTTTCAAAAAACACACCTGGGCAGTGGAATTTCCTGATTTGTTGATTTCTAAAATACATGTACTTTAAATTCAGAATAATAAGAAGATACCAAAATACTCATAGAGTTATGCAACTTGTGTAGCTCTCGTCTCCTTATAAAATTACGTTTATTTTTAAATTCTCTGACTTGCAATGTAAATTACGATTATACCCTGGAATATATGGTTCTAAACGAACATTTGCTAAATATCATATGAAATGCATTTTTCTTATAATACTGATTGTAATAACTAAAAAGACTTTGTAGCTTCCTCAACGGTCCCCAGACGAAAATGGTTAAAATTGGTATTTCAAAAAATTGCCAAAACGATATAAAATTCAATTAATGGTCTCTGCGAGAATCAATAATAGTAACTATTTTGTTTGATGGGTTTATCACCCCCTATTTTATACAGTGGAAGTGAAAACCACGCAGATCCATCAAAAACCTGGATAGATAAAAAATAAAATAAATGCAACCCATTTAATATCGATTTTCTCTTTAAGAAAAAAATAATGTATCTACGAGCACTTTTTCTTGTGTTGCCTTACGTTCATGATTGTGGAAATTGTCCAAACAGCGAAAACCGAGTTAGCAGTTAGACTGAAACTAATCCAGCTTTATAAGCAGATATAGATGATAAATCAACAGAAGAGACTAGATATGCGTCTATTTCAGGTTTTATAATAACATCTATAAACTACCAAAAAAGATTGTTATATCGAAAGCCTAGGAATAGTGCTTCCTACTGCAATGTCGCCATTTAGATATATTAGTTCCATATTTGTATGATAAATGCGTAATTCGGTTAATAAAACGTGCCCCTGGAAAAATCACAAATCCCCACATCATTGCAACCCACGACATCTTATTTCCTGTTGGTATTTTGAACTTTGCTCTCGACCTTACAAATACTGTTGTCAGGTAGCTTTTGACAAGTAAAGGCGGAAATATTAAGTTCTGTTGACAACATTATCCACCGATATATCAGAATGTAGCCTTATGATCCTCTAGACCTATATACTTCAACCTGGATTGAAATGGCCAACGTCTACAACTATGGAATAGTCTGTGTTTACTGCACAATCTGTTTACAGTACAGTAAAACTCGTCTAATACGAACATAGATGAAGCGAAATCTCGGATTTTTCGAAGTTTTGTGGAGTCCCCGGCAAAACTCTTAACAAATCCTTGTTGAATGTTACGGTCATAACGAAATAGTCCACAGGAAATCGTCATAACCAAGTTTTACTGTAACGCCAATTAAGAGGTATATTACCAAATTTACAGCTAATTGACACAGTGCTGTGGTGAAATTAACATGCATTGATGATGTATTTAAACACGCAATGACTAATGTTTTCGATTAGGATTTCTTTGGACTTCTATACTATAATGATAATCATCAAATCCAAATTGCAAATTGACTTTCAGATCAAGGCAGAACTCAGAGAGATATAAGTGACGTTTGTCAATCTGAAATATCTGCTGACTAGCTGAATCGATCTTCCAATTTGAGCATGAACATTAGAGCTCAAGGATATTCCGTACAGGACATTTATCCGCTTGTGTTCCGACCTCAATTTCAGCGGTCGTCTGTCTACTATATAAATCACGACTCAAATATGGTTGGTAGAGCCTATTCTATCAATGTTTTGAATAGTTTTATTAACTAAAAATTATTTATGAGGCGCAAACATCAGTAATGGGGAAAGTCGATTGTCTAATCCATTATTTACAAACGATAAACATATCTTGTCTGGTAATGGAGAAAACAAATCCGAAAAAAAACACACAATACAATTAATGAAAGTAGATTACATTTGATGACTATTTAACCAAATGATTTGTTTAGATGTGCATTAGCAACGTGAACAACGGTTTTTATCAATATTGACTAACATTATCATTAATTCGGAATAAAATGTGCGCAGGTGTTTATTTTCAATATAAGCTGTATTTTAAAATAAGAATTAGAAAAAATATTGTTTGTCTTTATCGTAGGTTTTTGCTTTCCACAATAACTTAAAATCTAGATATGAAATTTCAGAATTATACTACCAACACAGCCAATTTTATTTTTGATACCGACCCCGAAAAAAAATACTAGCATTCTGATTTATAATGTTCTTCATTCAAGTAAGCGTTCCTATAATTACGTGACCTTGGAAATGATCAACAAAATTGTACCATTAATTAGTCAATTAAAGCATAAATGGTGTTTTTAGAGTTAAATAACGTATAAAAGATGGTGATTTTAAAAGTCGAAGCGAGTTTACTGAGACCAAACTGCAATGTACTGTTTTGTGTCAAAACTCTTCTCGAAGCCTTATGCCAGAACTCAACTGGATTGTTATATTTATGAGCTCAGACCCCAACCCACCCCATCCCCACCCCACCCACATTTGAAGCATATCAATGAGTTGTTAAGGGTCAAGAGGCACACATATACAGTGATTGAAAAGGCCTGTAAAGATCTCCTGGTTCTTCCAGAGACCACTTGCTATTGATCGGGAAACGTCACAGGGTTGTGTGTGGAATCCTCGTTTATCCCCTCCGTCTTGTGAAGATTCTTTGAGATTGAAGCATAAAAGTTGGAGTGTTCTTTTTTCATTTCTTTATTTCATTGTTTATTATCCCGAGAGCATTCAATTGACTTTGAAATTACGGATAACAAACAAAATGGATTCAATTGAAGCTATAATGAAAAATTTGATCAATGACTTTAATGGAGTTGTAAGGTTTCTTTGATGGCTCTTAATACTTCTTATGACTGAGTAATTGCATAGAGAAAGTAAATCATTGAACTTGTGTTCTTAATTAGGCAACGACTTTTTCATTTAATATTAAACAAACATGCACATTGTTTTGGGGTTTGTTTGTTTGTTTGTTTTTTGTTTTGTTTTTTTGCAATATATAAATATCCTATGCAGGCAAAATTTTGGATACACTTCCTAAACAGGAAATTAGATATACGTACATGTATATACATATGCATTTCATTTGATGCATACGATTTTTAATTTTTTTTTAAATAATGAAATTGTTATCAGGACTAAAATTCAAAGAGTACCTGTAGAGTTCAGGGTCAGTGTAACGTAGAGGAATGTGTTCTGATTGGCCACAGTCGGTCCATTCCTCTACTGAGTCATACTGTGTATATACATGTAGATTTTTCTTGTAGTATATAGAATTGTGTATTGAGGATGTCATTACTTATCTTGGCTTACGTAAACAGATTTATGAATATTAATGTGACGTGTATAGACTTCTGGCTTCCATTTTAGCCAGCGAGTAAATAGCTGTCAGACAGTTTAAATGGTCATGTCAACAACATTAACATTTAGTATAAGGTCTTTCGATATAAAGAGAAAATTACAAAAAGATAACACTGATAAAATGACATCCATTCATAATTTTTGAGGGAAATTTATCGGTGACGGACCATCATACCTCGGTGCTAGATCATTCATATCTTGAATAAAAAACCAAGCAGAAACAAAAATAAATAAATGACATAACATTATAAACGCTTCGATTTAATACTTTGCGTAAATTAAATACATGTCGGGTTCAATTTAAAATTTTAAAAAAAAAATCTCACAAACAATTCTACATGTTAAATGTTCTCAAAAAAGTAATTACACGCAGTGACGCTGAGTAAAAAAAAAAACCTCATCCAAGTATACATCGAACCATTTTAACAGGAGCTTGGACTTTGGGTAGTTGTGTCAAACAACAATGTGACGTAGGCCTGTCTATTTCATTGCTGGCCACTCAGTCATGGCTCTTTGAAATCAACAAGATCTGTCTGGCTTTTGAGCTAAGACTACGTATTCTATGTAAATTTCACCTGAAACCAGCGTCATTTTTAACTTGTTTTGATGCAAGAAAAAGACAGTTACATCCTACCGAAAGTCCAAGGTCTTGTTAAAATGGTTCTATATTTCTTCATATAAATGTGCAAACTGATCAATATTCCGTCCCTTTCATTAGGTCTCTAATTCAATTCCCAAGTCTGTTCAAAGTACGCCCCCATAACAGACTTAAGGAAGGATCTTGTCATTTCATTAAGCTATTTGTCTTCGTTTGGACGTAGAAGGGGAAGGACTTTCACCAAATCCCAGCATCTATAATTTGATGATTTGAGTATTAGGATGGTAAAATGACACCGATTCCTTTATAGGATGTGACAAGCAACATTTATCTCCAAAAACCTTAAAATGAATTGAGTAGACATTGATACAGCCAAATGATAATGTATTTCCAAATGACATATATATGTTATTGGCCAAACTGTAGATTTAAATTATGCATTTTATATCGAATCGCATTAATCTTTATCAGTTTGTTGAGAAGTTTCTTTATGCAAACGTCATATTCTTAAATCATTACGAAAGCATTCACGTATTCGTAAACGCATTAGTATTAAGTAAGACGGCAGTCCTCCATTCATTAAAACGTACAGTAAATGTTCGTGTTGTATATCAAACCTTGAAATTTCGAATAACAAGGTTACTAATTCTGGCATAAAACGTGCATTGTTTAATCAATACAAAAAAATTAAAGGTTGCTTGATCAATTCATTTAATCCACCAACCCGACTGCTAATCTGATACGTGCATTTGTCTTGACAATGAATTATTTATCTGGAAGAGTGGGTGTTTCGATGGATCTTTTCCCCATCAACGTCTAGGAGTTTCCCTTTCAACCCATAGCATGGTCTATCTCCATAACAGCTGCTGTGGTGTGGCACTTGATCACTATTGTTCCTCGGCATGTAAGCGAGATGTTTTCTTGTCGCAGAAATCAAACGAAGTTGGCTGGCATCACGAAATGTTTTGTACTCACTTCTTTCACACGTTAACATTTGCCAACTCAATCTTTTATATCCTTTCATCCATTTACTTTTGGTAAAATGCGTATGGCAAATAGTATACCAAATTTTTCCCTAATGAGAAATATATTTGTTAGTACATGTTCACAATGGTGTGAATTAGAATATCAATACAGTTCCAATAGAAATTTACTCATGTTAGCATCATAATCTAGATTCAAGTTTTTGTATGATATCATCAAAGATGTACACTAGAAATTTGAATCTAAATGTTACATGCAACATAATAAAAACATTACCATCAAATCATATCATTGGATACTTTAATGTTATTGTGTTAACAATTATTTCGTTGTTGAATAATCTTTAAATGATTTGGTGGCTGTTAAATGCATGTCAATTGCACGTGCTGTTTTTAACACGTTATACCAGTAAGTCTCATGGCGGTTTCTTAAGCTTTTATCTCCGTTTTCACAGATTTCACATCTGTCATGATGAAGCTTTAAAACAAGAGGCAATGAGCGGAATACCAACCTCTGACTCTGGATTATTCATGCTACAGGAGAACCCATTGAAGTCAGGAGAACTTTTGGCCTCTATGAAAAGAGTTAGGGAATTGTTTTGACTTTTCTTAGGACGCTGTAGAGATGGAGGGGTATAAGTGTCAGATGATATTTTGCTGAAAAGTGATGGTTGTTTGTAATATGGCATAATGTTGGCATTTTAGTGTCAAGGAGATTATGAAGGAATAAAGCTCGATAGAAATAACCAATGTCATCATTATAGTTTCCAGTAGTTCCCATTTCCAGAAAACGTACTCGAACCATAACGTAAACAGCTTGAATTATAAAAGTTTTAATTGAAGGTTTACTAGTTTAAATGAATTTGATGCATAACCAGGACCGTTGAAAATTAGGTATATTTTCCTCGCAATCTCACTATTTACCCAAGTTTTTAACAGTCAAGCATATGAAATGATGGTTCAACACCCAACACCCTTCCTTATCCAAATCCTTCGTTCGTCATAAAATAAAAATTTTGACTCACAATTTAAAGTTATTATTAAAAGACTTTAGAATCTTCTCGGCCTCTGATTTTAAGGGCCAGTCCCTTTTTCTTTATATCAAATGAAAAATCTTGTCATACATTCTTGGAACTCTAAGGGATTTACATACAAAGCAAAAACTTCATATGTAATATGAAGTTGTACTTATGGCATCTTCTTTTTCTGGCGAAAATGATAATCACGTGATAAATGATCTCATATGGGAATTTGCTCCACAATGACTGACTGTGACAGCTCACAAATCTATCACATTGATCTCACATGGTTCATTTCTGATCACAGATTCAAACAATCGTCTAGAAATAAAAATACTGGCTCGTCTCGTCTCTTTGCTGACTTGTGAACACCTGGCAATGATCTCTCACCTATCGAGGTAGGTGCTGCATTTATAAATCATAGTTAATAAATCCTCCTTCAAATAAATCTGATATCTGAATGCAAATAGCTTCTTGTCAAAGCTGTAGATAGATTAAAGGTAGTTTTATGGTTCGGAGTTCCATGCAGTGTATTGTTTTGTCTCTTCACAAAAGGTCTTAAACTTTTGACAAGAAGACGTAGATAGTTTATCTCTGAATCTTCATTTTTGTGTTAATTAAGACGAGCAGTCTGGAAAACTATTATTTTCTTTAAATGCAAATATTATGGCTGTTTAAAATGATTATGAACTAGTTATGACAATTACACGTGCTTTATAAAATGAAATAGAATATTTCTATTAAAATACCGGGTATTTGCAAATGACTTCTAACTGCAGACAGTTTAGATATACGAATTGCATTCCTGGACTTTGTCATTTTCCTTTAATTTTTAGAGACACTCCTTCACTCAACAAAGGTTTTGTCCTCAAGCTGTTTAAACTGCACATGTTTTGAGTAACCGATTTTATACTGCTTTTGGAATCTCTCAGTTAACAGAAATCGCTTTTATCAATCTTGGCAAGGGTGTTTAATGTTGTCTTGTATTGCAAAACAAAAGACATAATGCACATGGGAAAATATGTTCATTGTATGGCGCAGAAATTCTTCTTAAGAACACACAAAGATCAAATCTGTAAGATATTCTACTCACAGTGAAAAAAAAAATACCTGCAATGTACGTACATATATAAAATATTTACTGACAATTCTTTGAGACGTTTTAGTTGTTAAGTGCATGCCACTTCTGCGAGTTTGAGCAGTTTGTACTCTTTGCCAAGTTTAGCCGAATTCCAATTGATTGTTAACTTATAATTACGGGATTGAGAAGTTGGTTGGATGTACATCCATTGTGGATGAAGGAAATGTCAAAACTTTTGAAATCTCCAGGTATGGATTTCTAATACCAGGTAATTAATACGTACAAAAAGAATTCAATTACTCAAATTTTGTATGTGCATTCAATGAAAAAAGGAATAAATTGGAATTGACAATGACATTACTGGTGGTTTGTTATCAACATAGTGATGTTTCTAGGTGCATAATGACGTTTTTTCTTCCCTAACATCAGACCCATTGGGCGATATAAACTAATACATATGGTGGTTACCAGAGACTTAAGAGAGATAAAGTCGTTTATAGCGTGATAATCCCGTACAATTATTTACCTTTCTCCACATTTTATCTTTATCTGTATTCATGCTTTGTTGAAAAAGTACCACTGCAGTCTAATCATTTTTTTTACCGGTAACAACACCTTGACCCATTTCTTGTACATTGTATTTTGGTTTACCTGTCCTCCCATCCGTGTACAAACTTTTTATGCATTTAATTTGTCTGTTTCTAAATATCTCTTTGAATAAATACATTTGTTGCAATTCCTGTGATTCGTCTGGCGGTGCAAGGCTGTGACAAGGCCTGTAACCGCGGATGAATATTCAAGAGTGTGATAAGGCCTCTTCATTCAACTCTTGCAACAGCTTCAGCCACTTTTATAAGACCTCTTCACTCTCCCTTTATAGAAATACAAATAAACCCGGTCTCCCTTAATAGAGATGAGGATAATAAACTTTATAGTTGAGGTAATATTCTACATTCGACCGTGCCATTTAACAAATAGGTTTTACATCTGCCGTTAGGGGTTGTAGGTTTGGTGTTGCAATAAATGAAAGAACTTCAAACACTCGGACGTCTTTAATGTAGTTGTACACAGGTTTATGCGTAAATAAACAGGAAAATCGTTTGTTTAGTATAAATGTTTCGAAGCAGAACATCAAATGTTGGTCAAGAGGTTAAATTTAATTGGGTTCGTTTTATATAGATTGTATTTACATACACCCTAGGCTTGTAACGAAAAAAGTGCAGTTCTGACTCCGTAAATTCAGTTCATTAAAAAACTGGAAACCATTCAATCTCGTATCTTGAATTCCAGTGTTTTTTTCTTGTAAAATTTATCCTCGTTTACATGGGTCTTGTACTGTTTGGGATGCGCATTTTGTTTCCCCAACTGATTGAACACTATTACTCGATAGACGTAAGCTAAAAATTTAAAAGCCATGCCAAGGCGCGCGTTGTTTTTTTGAGCCAGAGCCTTGTAGTAAGTTTGATTGAATGTTGATGGAATACGTCAGATATCGATTAAATTAAAAATAGTTTACCTGCCGATGGGAAACTGTTGAATAAGAAAAGGCTAAGCTATGCCTCTGTAACCGTGAATGAAATCGAGAGGGTTTGAACCCAACAACACCCTTAAAGAAGCTTCATGGTATTTGGGGGGGGGGGGGGGGATTTCTGATTGCTTGTCGTCATACAATAATGTCTTTCCAATAGATGTAATGTCTAGTTTGATATGATGCCGATAAATTCGTTTATCATGCATTTGTTTATAGTTGTCAAAATTGAAATATTTTCCCTAAACCTGAAAAATGATAAACTCTCTCTCTCTCTCTCTCTCTCTCTCTCTCTCTCTCTCTCTCTCTCTCTCTCTCTCTCTCGTTTGTTAATAATATCAGATATTAGCATGCTGCCCTTTTCAAAGCAATGAAATATTACTTTTAAAAATCAAATTCAAGTAGTTTGTAAAAGATAATTGCATGTTTTACGTCATTTTGTTATCAACGATATTGGTTACATGGCTTCATTGTACCTCGATCTCTTTTGCAAATGTATCGTAGTTTTCATATTGGATGACAGTTTATATGGTTAATCTGGTAGAATTTCGGTTGGTCAATGTCATTGTAGAATATGGTGCATATGAAACTGCAACAGAGGGTTGATTCAAACCTCTGATAACACAGTCCCAGCAGAAACCTAATCACCTTGTACCTTGTGGAGGACCTATTGTTCTAGATGGGGATTCGGTCGTACTTTAATAAGAATGATTGGTATTTTTTGTAAACTTCAAGAGTGTCGTGTTACCGATGACAATTGAGACTGTCTCTGTATTAGGTATGTTTTAGACGAAACGATGTCATAACAGCGACGATTAGATTGGCTTCAGAGTGGTTTAACTAAGGTGTTCTTCGTATCGGAAACTTTATAAGGTATGGTAGTAGTGTGCGTATACATTTGGTTAGAAATATTCCCTTTCTAGGGAGTAAAAACCTGAAAATTTGATACGGGTCATGAAAATGTATGGTGTATTTGCATAATTTATCAGTCTCAATATCCTGACAAATGAGGCTGACAAACTGTCCTTTCTTTATTGTAAATTTGATATACCCCTGCCATCTGTATACCGAATATAGGGCAAAACGGTCAATTCATCATCCTGTATGGAACAAGGCATGATGTTGAATTACCATGTTTTCGGGGTTGATAGACTTGAGGTTTCTTGTATTGAATTTGTTATCTTTATTACTATAAATACATTAGCACACATTTCATGACTGGGATCAAGAGAAAAATGCGCATGCGTTTTCCTGGACCCTGAGACCAAACTTTGGTGGTGCTGGAAGAAAGTATCATACACGATCAATACGTTAGGCTACAGTATATTTAAAAGCGTAACAAAAAACGCCTGCTCTTGTCGTTCTTACTTCCCATCGAGCTTATTTCTCTTCAAAAGTCAATTGCTGTGCGACGGAATAGTTGGTGCATACTCTGTATAAGATGTCGATTTATATAGGCATCAAGTAGTCCGGCTTTTTGCACACGCGGTTCAAAAAGCAATATAATGAGTCACAGTATACATGTATTGCATGATGGTGAGGGAGATATGAAGATTTATTCCCCCTAGAAAAATAATATTTCCCGAGGGCAAACGTTCCGATTGGAATGACATGTCACGTGACAAGACGCTTTTTTCCCTTTTTTACATCCGTTTCCTGTTCTTTTACTAGAATTTTCTAAATCATCAGATATAGTTCCTTGTGCTATGATAAAAAAAACATTTATAAAGTACAAGGAAATTCTTATTTATTTAAAATAGACAAGTTTAAAATAATATATCTGTGGGTTCAGTGACAGAAGAGTTCAGTTGATGAAATATAGGGAAACTCTATACCATCAAAGTTTGTTTCCGACATGGGAACACTTTGTGCAAAAAAAGGGGGAATTATATGCTGGGCGCTTTTTCTGCCTATGGATAATAAAATTCGGACCACTATTTCGTTGGGATAGACTAATTATGGAGAAACTGAAAGGACAAATGTGATTATCATATGAATCTTACTCGCTAAATATAGTTTTTTGAAAGAAAAATTAAATTGTATATCGATACCAAAAAAATGCTTTCTCCATGAAGTTTTCGACCAATGAAAAATGTATATTTCAACATAACTGCAAATAGTTTAAGAGCGGTGACTGCTCAATCGCTTGAACTCGAGTCCTTGTCGGAAGTGATGACGACTTTATTAGCATTTCTTGAATGTTTCTTTGAGAGTGTACTGTATCATAATTGGTGCTTTGCTTATCATTGCAGAATAAAGTTGATAAGAATAAAATTTACCTTCATTTCGACCCCTGTAAATTGATATTGTAAACTTGTCATTGTGACTGAATAATATATAAATTTCAACATTGCTTTGTCTCCCCATTTAACTAAATATAAATGCAGTTTTTGGTTGACTCGCTGTATTCTGGAGTTGCTGAATGAATGAGTCTTTCCCTATGTTCTTCAAACAATTCTTCTGCTATATTGCACTTTTCACTCTATCTGAATACCACCTGCAAGGCCTATAGAAAACAGAGAAGACTCCACCGCTTTATACAAAATGATAGATGACCTTGGAAGGTATAATGCGGGGATTCCCGAAGATTAGACCTGTTCATAACCAGACCAAGAATTGAAACGAGATGAACTCTTTGTAAGTTCATCAGCGATATTACCCCACGGCTCAACTGCAGACGCGAGACAAAATATTTTTTTTTTCATGGAAGCTAGCCGGAAAAGCTGCACGCTATAGTGGAAAGGATTTCATAGGCTGTCCATTTGGCATTTACAACTCGGCAACTGCTCCGCGTAAGAGCGCTGTGTAGAATCCGCGTGTGTATTGACGTTTTGACAGTTACATTTTTTTGTCAGCTGATATTGTATGTATTTATAAACAGTGTGCGATGGCTGATCTATGTCGCTGATTTTAGCTGTTGGTTTTGGATGTTTTGTGTCTTGAGAGGAATTCCAAATATTCTGACCTGCCGACAGGTAAACTTTTGTTGTGATTTTGTCATTACATGTGTACGTATTATCAAAGTAGAAGTGTGTGTATTGCTTGACAAAGAAGTGTGTATTGTCAGAGTAGATACACAGGTTTGTGCAGTGGGGGCAAAATGTGAACTTTAAATGGCCTTTTAATTCATCGCGAATGAAAAAGTCTATGTTTATCTTTGGGTCCAAATGGATGATAATGGAGCATGCGATAAAAGATGCAGCTGTATTTTGTATGTGTACATTTAACCATCTTTTTTCTGCAGACCATGTATTAAAGGACAGATTTAAACTGTACAGGATAAAATTATGAGAGAATGGTCTCTCTGGTATGCTTATAAAGATAGTACTGAGTACAGGGAATATTTCATCTAACGTCTGTTCATATCTTGGCATAGCATACATACATGAACTTTTCAACTTGCTAGCAGAATGATTTCATCAGTACTTTAGTTCATGTTGGATCAACACCATCAACACACAGGGGGAAATATACTCCATTTAAAGTTGCATCTCTAAAGACTATAGAGAAAATCAACTATTCTTAAGCTTCTGGGTGGGGGGGGGGGGGGGACATTTACCTTGGGGCTTATTATAACATAATACAATTTTCATCTTTTCATCTTTTTGACATTAAATAATGCATATATCCTAATTGAAAGAGATTGGGGAATGGGGTCCTAATGCCATATTAGTGTATCCAATTCCCTGTGAACAAGATTTCAATTGTTAATTTTTTGGTTACATATCCACTGTACTGATGCAGCTCATGGCATGTGTAAAACACATTTTTTTTAAAGTGATTCTTTGCTACTGTAAGGGGAGTACTTGGGAAAATAGATTACCCTAAGACTGAACATCAAAACGGCCTCCCTGTTGATGTCTCTGTGGGTTCTGAGGAGTAGGAGTTCTTGTAAATGATTTTGCAATAAGCAAATTGCCATGGCAACAGTTTATCAGTTTGTTAATTAGGCAGCTTTAATTGTATTTTAGTAGCCAGAAGAGATGTACAACATATAGACAAATTACTATCATTCAAGATCCCCATGCAGTTTTAAAATCCCATTAATTTTTACTTTTAGTTCTGTGAATCATACGCTGGGTTGTGTTAAGAGATTTATCAGTGGTATACATGTATATGTCATAAAAGATATGGTGTTTCGCAATTTTCAGTAAACTGCACTGCTGGGGCTGAGAAGCCTAATGGAGTAACAATATGTAATGCATCATGCTGTTCAAGTTTTTGCTTCTTCATGCATGTATGATGACTTTTCATGCACAATTAACTATAAAGCTGTTAATGTGCTGTAGACAGTGGTATGGAAATAAATGCATCTGAAGAACATTCTAGTTGTGAAATAATGGACCAGACATGTTAATATACTTATTCGTTTTTTTTGTATATGGTAGAGAGAATAAAAATCTAACAGGTAATGATGTAATTTGTGAAGAATCATTTTTGGGATTGCTCTTCATATATAGGCCATGTGTATTGTGTACTTCCATAGGTATCAAGACATTTCATTGCAAAATTCTGCTTACAACATTACCGTTATCATGCCCGTTTTTTTTGTGTTATTTTATTACTTCTAAAGATTACTTTTTCACAGAAAAATCTGGAGTATTAATTGCATGACACAATCAAATAAACATAAAAACCCATTTGTTAAATTGAGCACTTGGTTTTATGTTTTTACATCGTGAGTAACACACGACACATATGGAATATGTTTAAGAATGTGTTTGAAACATTGTAGCCTCAGTTGAAACACTGTAACATCATTTAGATAATTGCTGTAACTTTTGATAAATCTCAACAGATATTAGATATTATATTCAAGATCCCAGACATATGTTTTTAAAATTTTTACTGAATTGCTCTATCAAAATTGTGGGAATGGTATTCATCTTCAAATATAACCTCATGATTGGAAAATAAAGAGTTTGAATCCCTCCCTTCAAGTTCATACTTTTTATGTTGATGAAAGCAATTTGAGTGATATCAAGTCATCCTCCATATAAATGAAGCATTAGCACTGAATATCAATAAATGTGTCTGAAGTAAGACTAAATGCTGTGCAAGATGTCAGCTACCAATAATTTTCTGGTATTTTTTTTGTAAATTTTATGGGCGGTATGACACATGAAGAACACAGACTTTGTCTCGAGGTACATGGTGACACCCATTCACAAATCCAGCTCTTTCTAATTTTGGCCATGTTTTGCCTTGCCCGATATGATGTTAATGAAATATTCAGAAGGAAATAGCCAAATAATTCCAGTTTTAAAGTACAACTTAGGTGATTCATTCAGAAAAAAGTGATCATTTGGAAAATTTTACCAATAAACTTTATTTTTTATTCAAACTGGTGATTGGTACATGTATAAGAGAAGGGTTACTTTGGAACATTTGAGACATGCAGTGATTAAATGCATGCAGTGATTAAAAGATTTTAAACATTTTAAGGTAATAAAAAAACATTTTAACAAGGTTTAAAAAAAGGTATTTCATTTATTTATGAGTACATTGTATAAGCAATGATTGAAATTGATGGTTGTCAAATTTAATTTAATGGCTGCTAGTTCAATTTAGAGAATTTTAAAAAGAAAGGAAAACCAACGTACAGAACATCCTATCAGCGGTTCATCTACCAAAATTATGTAATATTTGTTTCCAGATGTTAATATGTACTTGTCTGCTTACGTTGACCCTACACTTATCAATGAGGGGATATAAGAGCTAGCTTTGTATTCTTCTTTTTTCATTTGACAATCAAGTTCTTTTTGTTGTTGATGACACAAGGGGCCTGCCATTTCCAACATCCTGTGATTGGTACACTTATCACTTCAAATTAGACTTTCTTGTTGGACTGGGCTCATCCAGAATTTGTCTATTGATTTCGAGTAGTCTTCTCATATTTCCTTTAGGGTGTACCTGATCCTTAACAAAAAAATCTGTCTGGTCCAGACACAATGTGATTGTCGGCTTGATAAGATTGAAAACAGCTGAAGGGCATTGAATGAGAGAAGAATTTTTTAACAATTATAAAAGTTTTTAAAAGTTGTGTCAAAATCTGATTTGTTTTGAAAGTACAAAGTTGAATTAAATTCAGAGGAGGGTTAAAAAAATCATATTATTAGTTGATAATTCATGAGTGCAGGGAAAGGGTTTTTTGGTTTTTTTAATTTTATAAATTTATGAATACAAATGAGTGTATTAAAATCATTTTGATTTTAAGATAATCTTTTTATCTTTGAATATAATCTATATGAATGTTCAGTGCCATGAAACATTCAATATTTTTCAATCAGGAGGAAATAACTCTGATCAAATAGGATATCCCTAAATAGTACTCTTTTATATCAATGAAAAATCCCTTTTTTTATTCAAAAGATAAATTCAAAGTTAAAAATGTATAATCTTAAGCTTAGAATTGGCAATATACCAAAGCATCAAGCTATCAATGCAGGATATGTCCATTTCTTCAAGGTTATGCATGTTGGGGTCATGGAAAAAAAATCTTTGAAGTTTATCATGGAGCTTAAAAATGAACCTTGATGAAAAGCCTTAATTTCCCAAAATAGCAGAATATTTCATGTTCTTTTTCAATATGTTCTAGATTTAATTGAAATGCATGCAAATTTTATCAAAGTTTCTTGATTGCATAATGACAGAAAATTACTTTGTTTGCTAACAGAATTTCTTTGATGTGCTTCTTAATTTGCCAAAGATTATTTTTGTAAATTTAAGGATTAAAAAATGAAGGAAGTCATCTCTCTTCTGGATTTTTAATTCAATTAGCATCAGTGTGATAAAAGGATACTGCCGTGTTGGTCAATAAATACCTGGATAATTAACCGCTAATTGTTATTCAGGTACCCATTCACACAGCCTGACCTGGTCACAGTGTTTTTACAGGACCATTGTAAACTTGAATTTGAAAACTTTAATTGACAATAATTGGTTGCTTTATTTTCTGTTTACAGCTCATTAGGGTCACAAACTGTCAGACTGATCAACAGTTCCAGGCCTGATTGACAGGATAGAGGACTGAGGACATTAAAGGGGTACCACCTTTGATAAAGATCAAATCAATTTGTAAGTATTTCACATGACTTTCAGTTTTTAGTTTGATTCAGTACGCAAGTTATTTAGTGCAAAATCTAATGCTGTATCAGAATTGGAAAAACAGATATATAGATTTCAGAACAGAATGCAGCTAAGATTCGCATTCTCCATGGGCTTATCGGTATAATATAGCCATGAAAACCTAAATTGATACCTACTAGAGTAAGATGGAAGTTTTGTTATGGATTAAAGATTGTTGAAAAAATATTTACATTGTATAAGTGATAAAACATTTCATTAAATGAATGAATAATTAATTTAATCTTCATGTTGAGTCAGTAATTAGTAAAGTACTTAGTGTTAACATGATATTGTATGTATCAGAGATGTCTATAACAGATATACACAAAGCTGCAGCATGGCTGTATCAGCAATCAAAATACCAGCGACTTGCAGACATGGGCTAGGGCAAATTAACTTCCAATAATGCTCATCTGCAGCAAATCAATAATGGACTAGGGAATAAAAATAACAGGCAATTATTTGGTCAAACTTGTACCACTTCCCTGCCAGTTGGAGGACATCCATGGCAGGTGCTTTCACTCATGTATGTATAAGCAACCAAAATAATGTTAAACAAGAAAAATGTTGGCCAGACACACTGAAATATGCATCATGTTATGTATTTGGGATTTGGGAGAGATAATGGGGAGAAATTCTATTGATAATGGACATGAGGATGTTGAACATGCTGTATCTGGTATGCACACATGCCACTCGCTCTCTCTCTCTCTCTCTCTCTCTCTCTCTCTCTCTCTCTCTCTCTCTCTCTCTCATCAATATCAAATATAAACATGATTTTTAAGACGATTGATAGTAAAATTCAAAAATTAAATTGGTTTCTGCATGAATTTGCATATGAATTTGTATATCGTAATTCAAATACAATTTAAAAAAAACATTTGCACACCAATACAAATTTGAAGCTATTTACTTCCTTTGGATCTTTGTTGTGTCAATATTTTTTATGGATATGAAAAAGTTCTCTGTGGGTGTTAAAATCACTGTTTGTTGACATGCCAAATATTGTTTTGAGATCTTGAAGTATTAGATATAGGTTTCTTGCCCAATAGATTGAGAAACAGGTGCCTCTCAAATTGAACAGTTATGCAAGGATTTTGAAAACATTTTCTGAACCATTTCTTCCGAACATTGGATTATAGTCTGAAGTGTTTTCTTAGTCCAAACACTTTTGGCCCCCTTAAAATGGCCACAGTAGAGAAATATTTTGACAAGTGTTGTGTAAGACTGTTGTCGTAGTTGAACTGATATTTATTAATGAGATTTCACTGTAAGTAGTCCTTCGCCAAATAAGTACCCATTGTTCCCAGATTTCAGTCACTCCTGAATTGAGTTTGGTGAAGTGATTAAATGTGAGAGGAAAAACAAGACTGCTTTTGATGAAAAGCGACATAATGTAACTGAGTTAATTCTATTGGTGTTTAACATATAGCAGTAAAAAAAAAATAAAACAGTAAACAAAACATTCACTAAAAATTCATTACATCATCATATCCCCCCTCGAAAGTCAAATCAACTCTATGTTATATACATGTACTGCCGTGTTATATACATGTAATGCCGTGTAATGGGTCCGCTGATGAATCACACTGTCCCATCATCCTCCTTATAATTCTGTGAAGTGGTGACGCATTCCCATGCACAAGCTACAAGTGAAAATGTAGTGGTTTTTGTGGCTATGTTTAAGCATGCTGATGTTTTTAAGTTTTGTCCTGCTTTACATCTACTTTTGTAAAATATATTTCTATTAGGACCTTTTCATTTCATTCTTTAACCTGAGTCTCTTGCTTAATTGTTGTCATGGGGCATTCTTCATGTGACCCTGCATACTTATTGAGTTTGACTCCTTAAAGTTTATAAGCCATGTCTCTTTGCCATCATCACAAACCGCAACCAAAATTATGATCCTTATAATACAAAACAATGGCCAAAAGAGCTACCGTATGTAAACTCTCCACTGTGAATTGAGCCGATTTTAAAATAATGATCACTTTTTCCTTGAAGTTCAATAACCTAAACCTGTATGCATGTATAATCGTTAATAATTAATGCATAATTAAATGTTGTTTGCAATTATATATATATATAAGCTGGTATATAGTTTTGTCACTATAACTTTTGGATGCATTAAAGCTACTGATTATTTTATTTGTAAGAAAAAAAAAAAATTTATTCCATAGCCCATAGTTACTTTTTCAAGGATTCATCAGAGTTGTTTCCCTTTCACTGCAGCTGTGTCAAACTCGGGTGAAATAATTCACCTGTCTTTATTTAGAAGCATCATACAGCTCAAGTATTATTTGTTGTTTTAACATGTGTCAAGGCTGTCAGAAGATGCCAGGTGAATTAGAATCATTGTAACTAAAAAAGATTTACAAGAATTGTTTTGTTCCCTTATCTGCTAGCTAGAGTATGTACTGTTGTCATGTGTTGATATTTAAGAATAAGAAGTTTTTTATGTTGTTATCCTGTACATATAGTTTTCCTTCAGTGTCAGAAATACAAAATAAGTTCTATACAATCATGTCACATGTTTGATTGTTTAAGCTTTCCATGAACAGAAGACAAAATGGTGTATCCCCCCATAAAGGGCATGTAATAAATATCATTGGATTTTTATGTTTTAATTCTGTCATTTATGCAAATTAGAATGGTCATCACATGAATAATTGCTAGGCTGAAATGCGATTATTGTTTTGTGTAAAAGTTTAAGTGGCGATGTCTGTCATGTGAGTAGCACTGTGTTTATACACTTATAAACTTCCTTCTGATCTTCAGCTTGAGTGCATGTGTATAATAAATAGCAAGCAGTCAAGTTTATCAGTATATATTCATGAATAGGTCCTGGTTGCATGTGGCCAGGTAGAATAAGTTGTTCATTGCAATAAGATATTAAATATTTTATCTTTTCTTTCTATCATTTTTAATCATGCAAGTTCCTTTTGAAATTCCAATAAACTTAATGTGTGCTATAAAAACTATTTAAAAACTATCAAAATAGGGAAATATCGTACAGCATACCGGTATATGAAGGGTAATTTTATGCTATCATTAATTAGCACATTATTTGTATCATAGGTTGTTATAACTTGTAGGGTAATAATCTTTGGACTATTCTTCAAGTATTCCATTTAAGACGAAATGGTCAATGTGCAAAAAGAAATGATAGCGAAATTTCTTTATAACTATACATCAGGTACCATAAATCAAACTAGATTTGTCCTCACGGCCACGAAAGCTGTCTGTCGGCTAGCTAACTGCTTGGAAAAAAGGAGGGTTAGACGATTCAGCTGTCTGAACCTCCATACAGCCTATTACCTTCAGTGTGTATGTGTTTGTTTTGCATATTAATATTTGAAAAAGTATAGTTGGAAGATTAGAGCCTTGTTTTCGCACTATAACAAGTTCAACATGGAATGCATCGATTCAGATACAGGTATGTTGTTCCACTGATAATGTTTGGAGGTGTGTTAATGGAATGTAAAAGGTTTGTAAAAGGTTTTGTAAGAGGGAAAGAATGTGGTGTACATGGATATTTTTCATATCATCGTACCTCAAGTTTGTGTTCGCCTTTCAGGGGGGGGGGGGGGGGTTATGCATGGATATGATATATTGTATAATATACGCATTGTCAACTTACATAGTTATATACTGGGCAAGGAACACTTTTGGCATGCAATCATCCAGAAATTTTCTTTAGAAGATCTGAATACCTGCATAGAATTTGAAGTACATTGACTACAAACTTGGTGTACAATCCCTTGATAATGTAAGGCTGTTACCTCACTATTGGATACAAACTGTTGAATGGTTACAATGCATATGCATGCATGTGTATAATAAGCTTACTGAGATAGTTCATGTGGACCCCTCCTCCCCCCCCCCCCCCCCCCCCCCCCTTCCCCTTCTCCTTAATATCTTATTTTAGTGACTGAAAAGAAAATAATTCATTATAAATTATCAAATGTTGAATAGCAGTGCCATCAATGTACATTGTAATTCATTTAGATAATAACTACCGGTATTTATTATTTTCAAACTGACAAACTTGGTATTTTACCCTAGGGCGTTCTTAATTGTTTATATGTTATGATAAGCATATCATAATTACTAATGAGAGCAATTAATTGTTGTTCCCCTAGAAAAATAACAGTTTTTTATTGTGGTGGAGGTGATGATATCTCCAAGTTTTTGCCACATTTATTGTTGCCCATAATGTCAGTATTCACTCTATACTGTTAAAATTGAGATACATAGAGGGAGCACAAAAGAAAAGTAATGTGCCATGTTTTTAATTCAATGATTCAAATTTTATCTCCTGCCATTTATACATGTATGATGACGTGTTTGCATAGACTCAGAATTAAAATAGATCTTGAAGATTAGTAGATGTAGTTGCATGCAGTTTTCAAAGACTCGAAGTTTGACCAAGAAAAACAGTGATCCATCAAAAAAAAAATTTGCTTGAGCATTTTTTTGTTGTTGATAAAGTGCATAGGTCAAGACATTTATGAAGTGATGGCATTTCCAATCTTTAAAGGTATGAATATGGTACATAAATCTCTTATATGGACGGTGGTATGTTTGGTACAGTTATTTGATTTGCAGTAAATGGAGTTTTCTTACTCCATGTTGCTATAGCTCTCATTTATATTTGTGATTTGTATAGATAATGTTATGCTTGCTCTTCAGCTTCAAAGAATTTTAAACTCATGCATCCATTGACATATATGCGTCCCTGAATATATATACATAATGGTATCAGTATTAATGATCAAGTTTCTTTTTTGTGGTGAGTAATTTGAGTACTTCTTCCTGTACATGTTTTTCTACTTGTTTGGAAGATATAGTTTGAACATCAGATTTCATATTTTCAAGTGCGTAGTTTCGTGGTGATAATTTTTTATCTACATTATGTTGAGAGGGTGCTTCCGAATGTTTGCCTGATCTTTGATGATTGCGTAAAAAAAAGTTAAAAAAAAAATTAGCATACTATATAATAGAAAAATTTCCAATTAAGTAACTGTGATTAATTGAAACCTTATATTAGCAGAAGAGTTGAATGGTATTACCGTAATTAATATATAAAACAGTCATATGGCATTGTTTTATGTCTGTAACTGTTGAACTTTATATGGTTTTACATATACCGTATATTGGTAACTTTCCACGAATGTTATACTGCAAGATTTGGCCTCTAATATGAATATAAGGTATGCTTTTCATTGCTTTTGTGAGTGCAATTAGATTCATTTAAATTGATTAATTCAAGCATGCAATTTCTTTATTTTGATTGCATTACACAATTTATTAAATTATCTAATGCTTGCAAATTTTCAACACTTAGAATGTATTGAATAATTTATGATTCCAAGTGCATTATATTCAAGGGTATATCAAAGCATGCACTGAAGTGATGGAAAGTTGTTAACTAAAATTTTTTTCTTTATTTTTAGATTGAGATGAGATGATCAGCTCAGACTGCATAGCTCTCCATTGCTTCAAGGTCGCCACAGGTGTCACTCTTTGATGTCTCAGCCCCCACAGGTAACCATGCTCTTGTTAAATTACCTGTATACATTCAAATGTATCTGCGAAATGGGAGGGAATTCCCTTCTTTGAATGACTCTGTAGCTCTTGGGTGGATCAACTCTTTTGTATATTAATTAATTTAATTGAACTAGTGGTATGATTACACCTTGAGAAATCAATGTGGATAAAAGTATATTATATATAATATAAATATAATCAACTTTTGAAAAATTTTCAAATTTAAAATATTTGATAAAAAATTGCATTTTAAATTTTATTAGAAATGTTAAAATGGTTTAAGTCTATACAGTGGGAGGGTTTTCGATTTCATGCAGATAAGTAGCTCATGTTGCTTTTGCAACAATCAGACCATGCAGTTCGAATACCGGTGCCTGATAGCTCTGACCACAGATTCAGGGGGCCGGGTTTGAATCCAGGTCTGGTCCATCATTATTTCTCCCATTCTGTTGCATTTGATGCTTAATAGGGATGGTGATCTCTTTGGGGGCAAAAATCATTTAAAGGGGGGGGGGGGGGGGGGGGGATTGTGACTGTCAGACCAGTTTGAATACCAGTGCAAGATAGCTCAGTAAGCACCTGACTAGAGGTTCAAGGGGCCCGGGTTCGAATCCTGATCTGGTCCATCATTATTTCTCCCATCCCGTTACTGATCCCTTCATTTAACCTATTGCACTATGCTGTAAAACATAAATACAATGTATTGTGAAACCAAAAAATTATCAGATAATATTCAGAGATGGTAAATTCTTCAAAATATTGAGGTACCCAGTATACAATTTGTATATTAAACCTCCTTATAATGATGTTGAACTGTCAGTGCATTATAATCATGCATGCAGCTGATAATTAGTTACTAAACAGTCCTATGGTTTATTTGAAAATCTTGTTGATCTAATAAAGGTAATTGGTCTGATCCAGTCAAATTGGGGTCCTACTAAATTAGCTGTTTTTTTCGTTTGGAAGCTACCCACTACATTTTACTCTTGGCCTAATTGTTTCCCTTTTTAGAACTCTTCTGTGATTAAAGGTTAACATGTTATCTGACGAATGTTTATCTCTGAAGTAATTTTTGTTGAACAAAAAAATACACATTCTAATGTTTAAACAGTTAAAAAATGTAGGACATCCTGGAAATAAACTTAAAATTAAACTGGATTAATGTTTTGGTGGCAGGTAAAACTTTAAATATTCATTTTTTGATCAAAATCAGTTGGTAATGACCCAGTTATTCGATGGACTCTGGAATTATATCTCACCTGTGTTGGTTGGTTAGTCACATATCTGTCAGTGAAACCTGTTATACATGTATTTTGTCTTGTTTTTTTTTTTTTGGCTACGATTCATATAATGTTTTTGAATTGTTTTTATTCAACACCAGTTGATTTATTTCAAGGAAATGTGTTTGCATGATGCTGATCGAGAAAAATATTTTTGAATGATGATAGAGTATTAACGTGTTTTATTTTATTTTGTAGAGTTTTATCTAAAAAATGCCCCGAACGAGCTTAAAACATTTGCTCATATTTTTGGGCATTACCACTCTTCTGGTAACTGTATACAATATTGGAAAATGTGATATTGCCAGAAACGACAATAACTTCTATCAGTAAGTTCACATAATATGATCTGTTTTTGTTAATTAAATAAATTAAATGACATCTTAATTTCAATATTTTTGAGATACAGGCAATGAAGTTTATTATTGGGTGTACAGGGTTGTCTCTAAAAATTGAAGAAGGAAGAAATAAAAAAGTAGAAGGGGGGCCTGGGGGTCTAGCTTATAGGTAGATTGTGTTTGAAATGCAATAATAGCCTGGTAATTACATCATTTTAGGCGGGGGAATTCCTCACCCCCCGGGTCTTAGAGACAACCTTGGGTGTACAAATTTTGGAAAGTTCTATCAACACCTTCTGCACATTGCTTTCACAATTTTGCAATGAATGGGATTTGGAGAAAGAGGGGTAACTCTACTTTTATTGTTTTTGCAGGGAAGAAAAAATGCCACATCTTGAAAGTGATTTTGGTGGCACCAAAGGTTTTCAGCCCAGAGTAGCTCAGTCGTATGACCATGGTAAAGGGAAGCAACCCATTGAATATGAGGAAATAGATTGTATTATAAATGAGGATTATACAGTAAAAGGGAGAAAGGAGGGCAGTGAAGTCTACATGCCATTTTCATTCATACAGAAATATTTTGAGGTATATATGTACCGTCAGGTAGAGATAAAACATGTATTCAATTTAGGAGAAAAATATTTTTGTGTAGAACTTTGACTTAATATTGACAAATTGGTTATAATAGCAGTTGTTTTCAAATACTTTTGAATCAGAGACTTTTCAAAAGTTTTAAATAAATAATGGACATTTGATTTAAAAACAGGTAGTTTTAATACATGTAACTATGATAGCAAAAAGTAATGTCTAAAAATGTATGTGAAACAACCGTTATTGCATACATATGAAGGAAATAATTAAAATTATTATTACAACATCTATGTGCATTTGTACTGTAGGTTTATGGAGCTATAGATAAGTCGGACGGCTATGAGAGGTTTTCCTTCCACCACAGTTACCAAGATGATTTCCCAAGCGGTCCCCAGCCCAGATATTCCCCCAGTGGAGTCTTCATGTCCTTTGACCTTTACAGTGTGGAGGACAGGAATAGAGTAAAATGTGTCAGTGGGATAGAAGGTATGGTCATACTGTTCAGTAGACAGAAGTCTCTGCTCAACAACAAGTTGGACCATCACATGTGACACCTTGGCTCTGACAGCTCGGACCAAGATTATTGACATGTCATCCCATAAAAAAGACACCTTGATTCAAGCAAAGTTTAGGAACGAAAAAATTATCCTTGGAGTCTGAAATTATATTATTATCAATAATAAAATTAAAATTAATTTTTTCATTTCTTTCATATAATATTATAATTTTTTTTTTTGCATAAGCAGTTCTATCTCTGACATATCAAATCAGTGACCCCTCAATTTAATTTTCTATTTCACATGGAAAATGCCGTATGATATGATTCTTTTGAGTAAAACTTAATTTTATCAATGTTATGTATCAGAATTGAATTTTATTGAACCTTAAATGTAGCATATTTTTTGTCTGGTGATCTGATACTCTTTGCTCATAAGGTGTTTTTGTGTTTTATTGAAACCGTGATCATTAGTTAATTTCCCTTTTGAAATTGATATATTTTATTAAAGTTGTAAATTGAAAATGTACAATGTATTTCCTACTGAAATTTTCATTTGACCAAGGGGTCTTTTATATATGGTCTGACCTGTCTTAAATTTAGGGCCAATCTGTCTTGGCAAAAACCTCACTGGGTCTATTGTTTATGGGCTAAGATGTTGTTGGCTGATATGCCTGACATTCACTTTAACAAACCTCTGTCTCCTTGTATTTGATATGTGTTTGCCTCGAGTTTGAATAATACGTGCTGTGTAGATTTAAGGCAGAACAGTTTTGTTCATTAGTGTTATACAAATGTATTTGAAAGATCCACTTCATGTGGGTTTCCCTTTTAGTTATAGATTGAATATTGTTTATAATCAATGGATATTATGGTACAAAATATTACATTCAGATGAACTAACCTTATGTTACATTTTTAGTTGAAGGGGAATAACTCTTAAGGTCTCGCACAAGGAATTTATTTTACTATATGTTACTGTATAGTTGTAATTAAGTTTACTTAATTGATTAACTAGACTCTCA
Source organism: Magallana nippona (assembly GCA_033439105.1). Classification (NCBI taxonomy): domain Eukaryota; kingdom Metazoa; phylum Mollusca; class Bivalvia; order Ostreida; family Ostreidae; genus Magallana; species Magallana nippona. The sequence continues at coordinate 42,158,838 of CM065922.1, read as the reverse complement.
GTATTTTATTAATGAAAAAGAAATTATTGTTAACGCTTCCAGAAAAAATTGAGATTAGAAAAATATTACCTTATGCGGCTTTTCGAGAGAAAATTAATAGTAAACATACCTATTCCCAAATACACATGGGTTTTACATGTTAACAAACAGACTCAACACCATCCAAGAAGTTGCATCCTGCACATCTAAAAATATAGTTTCCTTTAATCAATTCCACTAAAGTAATAATTTTCCTAGTATATGAGTCCAAAATCAGTATTGTAGGCCTAAAATAAGATGCCAAAAAAGGAAAAAAGAAAAGAAATGTCTCTATATATATGGAACTACAATTGTCCAAGTACATTTTGATTTGCTATTTCCTTGCATGAGACCTTTAAATGATATACGGTAATTTCAGGCGTCCCAATATCCACGCAGTGGGATCCCAAAGGTCACTATTATCCAATACAGATTGCACAGTTTGGATTAAGTCACTACAGTAAACACTTGAACCAGCCCAAAAACAAGGTCAAAATACTGGAGGATGGAGAGCGGACAGACTTATCAGACTGGCTTCTCCCAGATCAAAAGTCGGAAATCCGCAGCAAATTGGATGATCGGACTTACTTGGATAATGGAGTGGTGGAATTTCAAACATCTCGTAAGAGATTTTTATGTCAAAAGAATATGTCTTTAGTTGCATAGATTTAATTGATCATAATAGTAAAAAAAAAAGCATTTAAAACTTTACCTATGAATTGTAGGGAATTAAGGATATGACAAAAATCTCATAAGTATTCATTTTTTTCTTCCTTTTTTTTTCAGCAAGCATGAAAAATCCAGGAATCAGCATATCAACAAGAGAGAAAAAGTTGTCTACCCTTTCTATGGATCTCAACTTCATAGACAATGGCAGTATAACTGTAGTTATTCAGATGGGTGATGGGAATTTGTTTCGTATTCACTATGTGCTCAGTGACACTGTAATGAGACTAGAGGGCAACAGAGACCTTTACTATGGACTTGGGTCCTCCAGGAAAGGAAAGTGGTTCCATTTAACGAGACTTCTTTTGGTTGATTTTCAAAAGGGAATGAACTTGATGTATTCCAAAACTCGTGGTGCTAGAATGAAGAATTCTGCTCGCATTTCAGCCATTTGTGTTCGCGGCCATGGTGTGATGGACAATGTTACGCTTTCTGCCAATGCTCACATGGACCTGTTTTTCGATGCTGCAAATTACTTAGTGCGGCATCAAAATTCCAATGGTGGCTGGCCTGTCATGGTTCCTCGCAAACTCATTCCAGATGTCATGGAGCTTGACCCTGGCTGGTACTCGGCCATGGGTCAAGGTCAAGCAATATCTCTTCTTGTGCGTGCCTATGTTGTCTCTAAAGACATAAAGTACATTGAGGTAGCAGGCAAAGCCCTCAGTGTTTTTGACATTCCAAGTTACCAAGGGGGAATAACTTCCAAATACCTCAACACTTATGAGTGGTATGAAGAATACCCTACCTCACCCAGTAGTTTTGTGCTCAATGGATTCATGTACTCTTTAATAGGGCTTTATGACCTAAGAGAAACCGCAACAGGAAAAATCAGAGAGAAAGCGTCAGAGTTATTGGACAGAGGGATGAGGAGTTTAAAGGCCATGCTTTTATTGTTTGATTCTGGAACGGGTACATTCTATGACCTACGACATATCACTGCGGGTCTAGCACCGAACCGAGCCAGGTGGGACTATCACAAGGTTCATATCAACCAGGTACAGTTGCTGAGTGAGGTGGACAGTGATCCACTGTTTACCAGTACAGCAGAGAGATGGAAAGGGTACATGAAAGGGAAGCTGTCGCCCCACAACTAGAATTCAACTTCTTTTCATTTAATTTCATTTTAAAGGAAATGTGATATTCTTTCTTCTTTTTTCTTCCAAATAGAACGTGGTATCAATATACGGTACACAGATGATGTCTAGAGCTGTGTTTTATTTAGTCATTCCAATTCTTTACTATTTTACTTAAAGTTTTAATTTATTTTATGATTTTTCCATTGGTGCTTATTTGTTCAATGAACCGTAGTAGTTGTAGGAAAACTATACAATTATAATTTTTTACTACACAATTAAGGCATATAGGGCATAAAATTTAACTAAATAATTGTAGTACATTTGTATTCAGAAAACTAAGAATTTTATGAAGAACGCTGTAGTTAAATTTTTAGCTTTTTTTTTTTTTAAGACGCAAGTAAACTATTATTTTGTAAAGAAAATTCCATATATTTTAGCTGAAAAATTTGAATTTTTTTCTATATAATTCTACAGAACTCTTCTTAAGAATTATAAATTCTAAAATGGCCATGACCATCCAGCCGTAATTAAGTGAACATGGCCTCGAGAAACAAAGTCTTATCCGTTTCCAATTCTTCTAAAGACAAATGCACTTTGTGCACTATATAACATTTCCAAGCTTTTGAGGTGATCAATATTTTCCTATATGTAGGGCATGGTTTGCAGTGCTTTTGATTTATAAATTAGCATTTACTGTAACTGCATTTTATAAGCCAAGTCATATTTTAATGATATCATTGTGTTTCAGATATCTGATGGTTTGTGACCAATGTTCATCATTTTATTTTATTGATTTTATGATATTCAGCATATCTATAATTTACCGGGTATGTAATAATTAACATACGATAGAAATATTGTAAACCATGTTTTATTTGCTATTACTTTATTATGGTATTAACCAGTAATAATAAAATAAAACTGACAACGTAAGGTATTTACGACTATATATTCTTAAACAGATAGAAAAAACATTTATATGAGACTGGTAAGGAGATAAGATATTTTCACGATCATGAAGTTCTTCTAAACTTTGAAAAATTTTCTTGTACATGAATAGAAGATATTTTACATATATATAGTTATTTTTGAATGAACAACAGAAATCAAAGGGACAGCATTGCATATTTTTGTCCATTTGATTTCTGCTTTAATACAAATACACATGTACAGGTATCTACCTGTGATCTCTATCAGCTATATACATATATATATATATATATACACACTAAATGTGTAGACTTGGTATACTTAAGTTATCGACCCTGTAACTTTAAGAATTAGTTACGTAGATATCAGTTTTCATTATGGTTGTGCTGTGTAGCACCATCTCGCGCGTACTTGTGCACTGGTTCTGTAGTCTGTAATGACTTTTGCTCAGGGTCAACTTGTTGATCGTTTATATCTGTCATTTTTGTTAGATTTGTTTTCTGTTTTTGTTTCTTCTTTTGTTCAGTAATCGATTGGCTTGCCTCTGATTATGCCCATGTTATTATTTTTATTGCAGTCAAATGTAATGAAGTGAAACTACTGTAAAGTGGGTCATTTTTGTTGGAGTGTAATTTACAGTACTGTATACATGTAATGGGAAAAAACTTTTTTTTAGAAAAGAACTTCTACTTTCATATTGTATATATTATTCCAACAATGGAAACAACTTTGTTGCATGAATAACGCTCATATATTTTTAATTCATGGAGAAACATATAATATTCACTGAGAAACACCCAAATAGATTTTCATTTGATTTTAGCATGCTTCATGCATGGATTTGCAACAGTAATATCATGTACAAGTATTCTTGTTTACAATTTAATGCTTGATTCTTGACTGATGGAGATATTAGCACACAATATATATATATACAAAACCCATTGTTTGTAGCAATATTTCATATGTCTTCCATTTAATAGATACAGGCTGGCATATGAATGAATAAGATTAGGAAGGTATTTGGTAGTGGATTCCATGAGGAGAGGGTATTTTAATTATGGTGCTTCAAACTGTTATTGTTCAGCAGATGAAACATGATCAAATTGTGTTTTATATTATATATAATCCATGCGTATACATCATATGATACAAAGTTTTTTATGTTCACATTCCAATGTGGTATCATGTCCTTGTATATCAAAAGATTTTCATATATTTTTATAGTCTGAGAGTAGAATGTTCGTTGATTTGGATCTTGTTCTGAGTGAATGTGAAGAGTATGTCATGGAAGGGAGATAACTTTTGGCATTTGTTACATTGTCAAAATTCATTATCAGCTGGGCCTTTGGTTTAAAACAAAGGCAGGCTAAATAAAACATAAAAACCTTGATTTACCTTTTTTTTTGGTGATAATCTGCAGATTGAAAAAAGGTTTGTTTGGGAACACAAGTCTGTTCAGTAACAAATTGGGGGTTCCCTGTGGCTTTCCATAAATTATAGCCAACAGAGCCTCGCTGATATTCCTGTGAATTAACGTGACTTTTGTCTTCCGCTTAAATATAACGACAGTTTTTAGCTCACCTGAGCTGAAAACTCAAGTGAGCTTTTCTGATTACCTTCTGTCCAGTGTCTGCCTGTCCGCCTGTAAACTTATCACACTTTCGACTTTTTCTCCGGAACCACGTGATCAATTTCAACCAAACTTAGCTCAAAGCATCCTTGGATAAAGGGAATTCAAGTTTGTAAAAATGAAGGGCCCAGCCCTGGTTCAACGAGGGATAATTCCCGGGAGTAAGGTTGGGCCACAATGGGGATTGAATTTTTACATAAGAATATATATGGGAACATCTTTAAAAATCTTAAAAACCATCTGGCCATGTGTACGCGTATGTGTTAAACAAATTTTCAACAGGTTCAGCTTCCTCTCACTGTTTAGAAATAATTCTATGACTTAGATGAATTGTCCTTAATATATCGTCTGCTTTACTTAAACGTCTAACATACACTAAGTCAGTATTTTTTTTTTATTAAAAAATGTTTTTACCTTTGTGTACTATCGATTCTACACGTGTTGTACGAGGTTAACATTTTGTATTAAAGATTGAATTATCCTTGAAACCAAATCGCTGAAAATTGATGATCATGTGACAGACATGAAATAGGCCTCATTAAATGATTTTAAACAGATTATGAATAAGTATTTCTATCTCATAAGTTATCATGTGATCATAGGAGAAACCATTAAGATAATACAATATGAATTGTACATTTCAGGTGTCGTAAGTTTTGTCTTGACTAAGGGAAAGATGTAAACCACCATTTTATGGATTTACGTTCACTAAAGTATTACATTCAAATTTTTATTTCAAAGCAATTGAAGGCTAATAAGGTTGATGAGTTGAATAAAACCCTCTCTAACTGTAAAACTGTAGTTTAGATTGAAGTTGTATTTTTTACCTGTGCAAAATTTGCATTAATTTCGAGTGATGTCCCACAAACCTGTGTATATCATTGGAATGTTGACAATGTTGATTACTACTTAGCAAGTATTGGTTTTGCAGGTGTCCGTTTTGTTTACGACATTCGCGGAATGACCATTTAGTAGTAAAAAATTAGATATAATCATTGTGTAGTAATTGGTCTTCATAGCAAATGCATCTTATGGATTCAAGATAATTGAAAGAATTTTTTTTTCATGGATATTTTCTTTTCAATAAGAGAAAAATTTGGTTTTTAAAGGAGGGAATAAAAAAGTGGAAAAAGAAAAGTCTGTGGACATGTTTGATAGACCGCGAACAATAATAACTGTTGAATGCTTCTAAAAGCAGCCAAGCTCTCTTATCGGGGTAGCCATCACATTCACCATAGGACTTTCTTATCAAGTAATTGTTCTCTTTCAATTCGCTGGCCCTCTTCGTTTTAAGTCAAGAACGTGTCACCCAAAATATATACATGTATGTATATATACTACGTCCAGAGTGACGCGAGAATCAAAGAAGATGGCTGTCCAATCAAATGGATATTAACGTCTGCTGTTCCCGGCGATGGAAAGCGAGATGCTCTAATTAATGGCCTGGATTACGGCCCATATAAAGATGTCATATTTCCTGGTATGGACCCACATATTATGATTATTGTGCGTTACTTCTAACACTAGGAAAATATACGGGACCCTTCTTTTGATATTGGCCGACGTTGTTCGATAAAGGAACGCACAGAAGCTTGCAAGGGCTAAAAAAAAAAACCGTCTGGGTTACCTCAGTAGTTTGTTTATATTTGTTTCAAGGTGTTTATATTTTCGGGGGGATTTGTGTCCCCCTGACCGACTCTGGGGACTGGAACCGGGTTGTCCTCGTCTGAGAACTTGTAAAGATTCTCGCCTTGTTGTTTTGGGATTAAATTGAGACAGTCGAGGTGGTATTCAGTTGACGTAATCGAACGCAACCCTCGGTCATTTCATTCTGTTAGAGGCTCACGGTTAAATAGACTTTACATAACGTGTATTGAATTCTTAACTAAAAACGTCTGAAGGTATGTGCTATTTCTGGACCATGGAAAGAACGCTTCAATAATTATATAAACCGTTAGTAAATGATTACTTCGGAGTCGTCAATGTGTGTGTGTAGCATAAATTTCTCAAAGTAGGACTTAATTGACGATCAACATACCAATGTGAAGTTTATTAACATACATATGAGGAACACATTACCGAGGGTTTCAGTATTTTATCAGAACTACCAGACATGAAGTCAATTCTAGCAGGAATTGCCCAGCCCACCCCTCTAGTTCGAGCAGGGGCCCTGGGAGACAGGGTAGTACTCAAGAGGGTACATCGATCGCACCCCAACTTCAGGACCATCAACCAGATAGGTATGGTTATACTTTTTTTTGTTAACTAATTTGTGGTTCACATGATCCATAAAGTATTTAACTCGTAATATAATAATTATACGCACATATTCCCGCTGCATTCATCCTGTCACAATTAATTAAACATTAAAAAATTTACCACTATAATGTTCAACCTATAATTATTGTAGTTAATAGTAGAGCTGTTCTATAGGTATAGTAAATTTGTGAATTTTAGAAAAACGTTATGTAGATATATCTAAAAAAAATGAATAAACCCTCCTCTCTCTCTCTCTCTCTCTCTCTCTCTCTCTCTCTCTCTCTCTCTCTCTCTCTCTCTCACTTTGACGTTTTGATGAGATAAGCTATAATTAATTTTTGCGAAGAAATTTGTCTTCGTCCCATGAACTGCTGAGAAAGAAATTAATTTCGTGTTTTCTGGGTTGATATTCGTGCCGATGAATGAATGAAGAATGCAGATCTATGTAAACGACGCAGGCTAGCTAGCAGTTGTCCGTGTTTATGACTGGCAATTTAATGGACATCGCTCAAGGTGCGCAATAAACATTTGTATCTAGTACCTATGTGTCAAATACACACATAAACTCATCCTCCAAAACAAGGAAACTTGCTGAATGTTCCATAAATATTATTGGCAAAATTAACATGTATGTCCAAAAAAATAAGCATTTTTTTTCTTTAAGGGCTGGAAACACACGGGGGAACGGTTGATATCATAGTGTAGATTTTGTACTATTTGTGTTCGAAGAAAGAAATAATTACAATTGATTTTATAATTGGATTATTTGTCTGTTAATAAGAGGCCACTAAATAGCGCTTTTTCGCAGTATTTAAAAGACATGCTATACGTACATTGAAAAAAGAATTGTTTAGTATACTTACAAGCACGTAATAATTAAGACCTAAATATATAATGCCTTTTTAACCTTAAAAAATGTTTTTTTCTTTTAAAAAAAGGTTTTAAGCGATCGATTATTTTACAAAACACAGAAAATATCTCATACATGTATGATAAATTTTGATTATTTTTGTAACAGAGAACCATATTATGCGACAACCGCGCCTGTACTGGAAGTGTCGTGGTTTCTTTTCTCGGCTGTCGCTTTTTTTTTTATTGCAGGATCTGATCCAAATTAAATTTCTGGGGGTGGGTAGGTCCGAGGAACATTTTTGAAATTTTTACTCTTTGAATTTAATAAGTTATAAATTTATTTTCAGGGGGGATTCGGACCCCCCCCCCTCCCCGGACCCCTTTCTAGATCCCCGTATGCATTGATGTTGTACTCATTAACCTTCCAAGTGAATATTTAAATGCATTTAGATCATTTGTACATCAATGGTGAAAACTGAATTTAGTGCCACTTTCTTAAATGTAATCTCTTTATACTTAGCCTACTCATTTGATTTTTTTTAAACGAAAAAGAAGTTGGAGTATTATAGACACTCAATCTGAGTTTACTCCAGTAAGGGAAGAAGAAGTTAGAGTTCTTTCCCTTGGACTAGAACTCTTCGTCATGAAACACGGAGGCGCGAAATTGTAGAATTTATGAAAACAGAAAACAATGCCCCAATGAAACTGGGGGCTTCTTTTATCTAATCAGCGATGTAGTTAACATGGTTAATAGATGATGAGTGATACGGAGGAATCGGAAGTTCAAGGTTGTATAATTGATTATCCATTTTAAAGTCATTTAAAGTAATTTCTTTCAGAAAGTTTATCATTCATTGTTCAAATGTTTACAAACACTACGAACACAAACTGACAATTAAAGAGACACACTCACTGTAAGAGCCTGTCATGACCCTTTAGTCATCTTGAGTTCTGTCCATTTCAATACGATTATTACGGCATGGTTCACTATATATGCCACTTGCAGATAAAAATAGTACTGTTAAATGATTGGTTTAACAGATTTTTTTCCTGTAATTTTAATTTGTCAAGAATTGTAATTATAGTTCCAGTGGCAGTGAATATAAAAATTGGCCTATTATTTTTACAACCCGGGCTATCTATCCTCATTTATAAATAACTTTTTAGGACAATTTTGATATACAGGAATAAAGATACAATCATAAAAAAATATGACCTGATAAATCCAAGACTCCTACTAAAAGCTGAATTAATATGCAATTAAGCTATTTTTACAAGCTTATTTTTAAAAGTTTTTGATATAAACTTTAAAAAATCAGGCATAAGAATCAGATGAGTTTTGGATTACAATTGTATTAGCCTAGAGTTTTTCATAGTTATTTATTCTGAATGATTTATTTGAAATACTTCTTTTGTTTGTGGATTGACTGGGAATCGAACCCAGGACCCATAATTATATTATAAGTCAGGTGTCCCAACACCAAACTTTATTCATATATCCAGGCCAACATACACAGTCCACCCTGTGCAAACTGATGCAAGAAAAGTAGAAAAGTTTTTCAGATCTTCTTTATTTACTTTTAATCGCATATTCTACTCTCAGTGATAAGCATGCAAGCACCAGGTTACTGGAATTATTTATTGTACAAGTGTTTGGATTTAAAATGGTTTTCTTTCATGTCGATAAATGTGTTTTGATGGGTTTTACAGCATATTTTTTTCTACAGATGATTTATTGGTAATAAAGAATAATATTTCCAATATTTTTAAAGCTGACGAATTGTTAATCCCATTATATTATATAAGGTTCGATCATCTTGTAATACATGTATTTGAAAGGGGAAGTTTAATTTAATAAAAATCAACCTCTCACATATATAGATGCATATATTATTATATATTTATATAGACAACCAGCACTCTATGCAAATCTAAGAAAATACCTGTACCTGTAAGTTATTTGATTGAAAGATGATATATATACTGTACAGTACATGCATATAGCTCAATTAAAAACTACCTGTAGTTTTAAATATACTACAATATACCCCATCTCCTATGGCATCACATATGATAAAGTTATAAAATGATATGTATTTATTAAAATTCAACAATGATAATATTTTTCGGCATAATTGTCATCAATAATGGTTTTCAAATTCTTGTAGTGTATATTTTTTGGAATGTGACAAACATGTATACTGTACATGAATCTTCTGACATCTTTCCACATGGATAGAAGATGGAGAGATTATCAGGCTTTTATGTTGTTACCATGAAATTTTTTAAAAATATGCACATATATAATGATTATCATACCTGTTAAATTGGTGTAATAATATATAAGTATTGAAAAGTAAAGCCATTTAATGTTTTTTTTAAGCCCCTAGTTTGTCAGTGGAGCATGCCCCCCTAATCTTTAAATGTGAACAATGAAAATGGAAATGAATATATGTTCATGGGTATTGAAATGAACACTTTTATGGAAATTTTATTAGTATCTGAGGACCAGGGTTCAACAAAAACATGTATCTAAAATTTCCAGCATATGGGGTTGTTATTGGCTTGCAAATTTGACAACTGTGAGAGAATTAGAAATAGCTATTTATGGAAGTTTGTACACAAAGCGTTTGTCTGCTGGATATCATGTCTGTAAGAAGATTAGACGTTTAATGAGGCAGGAATACCTTTTACTTCATTAGCGAGCTTGTGTATTAGGCTGTTAAGTGACCTTGTCCTGTTATTCCATTATGTCCACATAAGATTTCTAAAATCCAGTGGAATTTGTTTATGCCGAACTGTTGACAAGGCAGATTAGAGAAGAGTTTTTAAACACGTTTAGGAATTGACAATATACCCACCGAAGCTCAAAATTTTTCAAGTGGTGGACAAAGTCAGATTGTGGTAATTTATGCATAAATCGCCTGGTGTTCCCTCTAAAAAATGGATCCGAAATCCACGGTGCTGTGGCTGAACTCTCCCGAGAGCCCAGGTCCGAAGATGATCACCCTTCTGAGTCTGGAGGATGAGGAGGAAGATGATAAACAGTGTGTGGAAGATCATCCTAAGACTTTGAATTATGACAGCTGTGATGGTCAGAACTCCCTCACTCCTGATTACGCTCAGAGATGCAGCTCGGATAATGAAAGTCTGCGGAGTCAGGAGACTTCCGACAGTGAATATGGTAGTGTGACATATACAGGAGGTAAATGTGTGAGGTCTTGTTATAAGAAATAAGCTTAGTACCATCATGCTAAATGATACTTAGAAAACTGATTTTTTCTTGAAAATGTTTAATACAATTGCATGTATTTGTACGTGATTGTAAGAGGTAAAATATCCTTTATAGTGTCAGTAAACTAAAGATATTCCTGAACTATCTACTGCCAGGTTAATTGATTAAAAAAAACTCCACTTCTCTTTATTTGGTAATGGATTTTTTTAAGGGAGAAAAACTTGCATCTGATCAAACACTGGTTGACGGATACGTTGATGTGTAATTCGTCAGCATGATGGATTATCTGTAATGTGGGACACCTTAGTGCATCGCTGCGTTCCGAGGCTCTATGTCAGATCGTCAACTAGGAAATACGTTCTCACATAAGAAGTAATATATCTGAGCTGTGTAAATGAAATGCTCTGTTTGTCATGCAAATACATATGACCCTTGTGTAAGAGCCTGTCTTAAATTTACTTAAGAATGAATTTATTTTGAGGAAGGCATCGAGTAATACCGTACTCCATCAAAATTTTATACATCTACTGACTTCATCAAAATTTTATACATGTACTGACTTCAAATCAGAAAATTTTTAGACTGTAACACGAATATAAATTGTACTTGATGCTTTTGCTTTCTTTTTTTTTTGATTTCTAAAATGAGTACAAAATATATTTGGTCTAGTACCAGTTGCCTTTTTTTTCTCTCCATTGCTGTAAGATTTGCCTCCCTTCTCTCTCCTTGGTAGTCTCTGTATTCAAATTGACTTTTGCATTATATTTTGAAACAAAACTTTTTTTGATCAAGTATGTTTGCTAATAGAATTTTAAAGAGTATAAAACTTTGCAGAATATATCTCACTTTTAATAATCCCTTTTTGAATTGCTCTGACTTCTACAATTTTTTGTTCTTCAAGTAAAGAAAACCATATTGCTTGTGTTCAAATGTGTATGCCAGCTAGGTTGTGGCGTAAAAAAAACATTTCTCTGGCTGTTGAATTTGATAATGCTGTGGGAAAATATGATGCGATTAAAATTTTTGGAAGAGAAAAAAGATAGAAAATACGATCGGAAGAGATTTACACAATTATTGTAATTGGATCTTTAAAAAAGTTTTAAAATGTAGTGTTCTTTGGGAATCCTTCTAACTGGATTTGGAACCTGATATGCTGTTTTTATTGATGCATGTCTGCTGATGGAGTTAAAGACGAGAGCATCATTTCGTGTGAAACTCGGTCCGGAAATTACCAGAGGCTTTGTTTTGGAAGTGAGTTGTTGTCGGTGAAGGAATTTTACTGAGGATGAATTTATATGGGTGACATTATGTGAAATCCTCTTGAAAGATCGTTGCATCTTATTAGAGTTTTATTGTATTGAGCTTTATCCTTTGATATTTCAAACATTTGTGAGAGCATATCCAGCTTAATCCAGGGCATAGCCTATCAGGATTTTTATGTTTTATGTCTTATCCATGCGAATGTTACCCAGGAGATGTAATAGAGTACTGGTAAATCCTTGCGACAATCAATTTTACAACACTTGAAATCACCATTTTTATCTTTTAAAAAGTTTGATTAAATCCTCAGTGTTATAGATAGTGCACCTGGTATTGGTGAGCCGTTTTGTTAATTCGAATCCCTTTAACTCCAATCACTCTTTATTAAGGTCGTGTATCTTTGCGAATGCCCCCATTGAAGAGGGCGTCTTATAGTTCGCAGCTTTTTTCTGGCTAGTGACAGATAGGGGATGTTTACTCTTGCCCTCCAATGAACTGAATGCTATGATTTATTGATTGAGATGTAAAGCCTCCAATAGGACTTGTATTAACATTTGTTGACTCTCCTTTTTAAAATATTGGACCCTGTATGTTAAGCAATACTTGTGACTTCCAAATGCTCAGAAAAATAACTGCCGGGTATCTGACCTGGAGGTAGAAGGTTGATATAATGTCTCTTGTTCAACCAAAGTCCAGTAAGTATAAGTTCAATTTTTTTTTAAGAATTCTGCCCACACTGTTTCTTAATTTTTGTAGGATATTTATCGTTCTTGATAGTAGCTGTGTTGTATTTTTAAAAGCTTTAAAAAAAAAACGTTGAAGTTCCAGATCAGTTTTTTGACTCTTAATCTGATGGATTAGAAGGCTCACATAAGAGTTGGATCAAAATTTCTACCTTGTGACCAACATTGGTACAAATTGCTAAAGATGTATTAACTTCAGGTGAGGATGTTTATGTCACTGCTTTCTATGCTTAAGGCACGTATTGAGTTTAAAAGAAATTTTGCCAAAAATAATACCAATAGTGAAAAGGAACATACTAGAATGTCAAGGTGGCTCAAGTTTCTCTTATGGTCAGTTGAGAGGTATATACTGGGCGCTTTGCAAAGAGGGAACTCAAAGATTGACCAGTCACTGCAGTCAACACTGGAATCACATCCAGTGGTGAACGATATCCTCATTACATGGAATTAACAACCTCCGTGCAGTTACATACCTGTTGATATTTGGAATATTGATGAACAGTCTGACATCTCAGTGCTTTGTAAATTGTGATAATTGAGAAATGATGGGCCTGTTGGAAGCTATTATACAGGAGTTGGACATCAGAGGTAGGTTTGTGTCAAGGAAGGGTTACATGCAACGTACATTTCTCCTTCTTGAATTGTGTGCACAGGTATTGTCTTTGTGATCCGTGGCTTTAAAGGTTGAAGCCTTGCATTCAAGCCAGGTAAGCATGCTTACCTGTATAATATACTATATTTATATACTCCTGATTTATGATTTTTCTTTTGATCTTCATCTTTAATAATACTAATCCTGTTAAATTATGGTTAAATTTCATATTTTGTATTTTTATAGTTGATATAAGAAAATGTAATTGATTCATCCAAAAAAAATTAGTTGGTAATGAATGAAATCTTTATCTGCATGACTCTGTGATCAGACAGTGCATGGTCATTTACTCAAATCTTGAAAATTGAATGTACCTTATCCTATTGTGAAATAAAAAAAAAAAATTTTTTTATTTGATGGATTTTCTCTAATTGAACCAATTATCTTAAGTGCATGAACATGTTATTGGTATATTTTGCACAAGTTATTTTGATGTAAGCAAAATGATTCATACAAGTGTAAAGAAACTTTATGATATAGTACGTTACAAATGTAGCGTATCACATAAAGAAAATGGAATGTATTAATAAAATATAAATTATATATAATGATTTATAGATATTACTTAATTAATAGATATGCTATGTATACCTGAATTGTGTACGGACAGAAATGAAATGGATTTATTCCGATGAAACGATTGACACTTGTGTTGGCATTACAATTAAATTCTCAGTATTCTACGAGTTTAAATATGAAAACCCTTAAAAGACTTTATGAATTACCGTGGTTTCTCTGGTTAATGAAATATGTAAACAATTTTTCTATGCAGTATAAACCGCTTTTGGTATTGTTATACTAAATTGTTAAATATTGTTCGACTGCTTAACGACAAAAATGGATCATTATTTCTTCCTACAAAGTGATTGATAAATGTTGTTAGCTCACAATATATTTGAAAAAATGCATATATATACAGACATAGGAATCCAGGAAATTACATGGGACTGATAAACAAATAGGTATATATATGTTTATTCAAATTGCGGTCTATGACTTCATATACATGGAACTGTGTGTATAATCCATCAATACTGGTTTATATATATTTACCTGCCCACAAGGAATGTGTCACTGTATGTTAAGAATTCACCTGTTATTTACCTATTTGAATCCCCGCTAGAAAATTTCATCAGTGATTGAACATTTTTCACACTGTATAGAGACCAAATTGTAGCCTTTAGTTTTATAATGCTGATTGGCTTGTGGTTGTGGGAAAGTCACCGAGGCACTACGAAACTTTGCTGAGATTTTTAAGCATGCCATTGGTAGATTTGGTGACAGTCAGTGGTAGAGTACGAGAAAGAAACAATTGGTGATCTATTTACTATATTGTGAGGCAGTCAGGCGTGACCATCACTCGGTATATGTCTACCATAATAGTATATTTTTGACCTACTCCCTTCATCCATCTTTTAAACAGTTGGCTTAATTTTTTACGCTTCAATTTGAGTTGATCTGATGAACCACAAGGATTTTTTGGTAACCTTTTGACTTGGATTTTCACACCAAGGTACATTTTAGCTTTCAGTTAATGCTTATTTACCTTTAACACTTTCTGTAAATTTTTGTATTGAGGTGATTCTTTTTTTTACCCTTTTGTGAGTTTTATACTTTTAGATGCTTTTATTGATAGATAGTTATATTTTTCCCTAAAAATAGTATGCCACATCAAATTTGATTTGTAAAAGCCAGCCTTCAAAACAAGTGTTATCTATGAATGATCAGTCTTGCATATTGTTTTATGAGGGTATCAGTTTTTTCAAGGTAAATGCATTTTTTTTCAGTCTTTGCTTATTTGGTTAAATACTATTACAGTACATTTCACCACAGCATTACAGCTGTGTTTGCAACACTTCTGTACAAATGCTACACGTACCTTTTAACCAAATTTATATTGTTTTTCTTAACAAAAATATGACTGCATGCATGTTCATTTCAAAGTTATCAAATTTGTATGGACGTGTAATAAACTCCTAACTGTCACTATCAATGTCATTTTTAAAAAAAAATTATGAATTGTATTTTCCCCATAACCATTTAATAAGTCTTGAAAAATCTACTTCATTATTCACTAATAGCTAAAAAAAATTATTCTTTTGGATGGTCATAATGAAAGCCTGGCAGCTTTGAATTACTTTATATATTCATATATGCCAGATTTACATTCAGTAACTTGACAGAGCTGGGCATGTGATGTTTTCTTTTAAGAGCTAGGTCATTTACCTGAATGCAGGTTGTCGTTGCATGCATGCATTTACTGGGCTTGGAACATTGTGTAGCCTAATTACACACTGTGTTTGGAATCGTTAATTAACAGTCTGATAGTGTTAATTTGTGTGTTCTAAGATGAAGTTCTGTACGTTTTTATCTGTTAACACTGTCCTTTTCTTGTAAGGTCATTATTCACTAGGATCTGTTCTTGCCCCCCACTGCCACCTTGTTCACCAGAATTGTTTGTAAATATGTTGACATGAATTCTTCATATTATGGCTTTTTTGGTTTATGACTACTGGATTGTTGTTTTCGCAATTAGTGGCGGACTAGAACTGCGATAATTATACTTGCTTCTTATGAAGGAATTTATCTGCAAGGACATAAGCTTTCATTCTAAAGAAGGTGGTTATACAGATCAAGGTGTACGTAACAAACTTTATATAGAGATATGCCTGATATTATGACATGCTTATTATTTTCGAGCAGTATACTTAGTGGCACTGTTTGCTAAATATATATACCATTTATGCTAGCATTTTAGACGAATCTGTCTTTAATTGTGATATGAATAATTTTGCACAGGTGAAATAAGGGCTTAAATTGCTCAAGAATGCAATGAATGTTCAGGACATTAAATTTCATATGAACGAAAAGTTTTTTACTTAAAAGGTAGGTACATAAGCATGATAAGTGAAATGGGAATATTTGTTATCAAGTTTGTTTTTAGATTATATGTAAGAGCCCTCTGATCCACATGAATCAATTTGTTGTTGCAATATTTACCGATATATTCAGTCTTGCATGCTTTTTAACCAAACATAGAGAAATTTTCATTTTCTATCAGTTTGTTTTGCAATACCGGTATCTGTCATCATTGCTGATCAATTTCAACAGGTGTGCATGACATTATTGGTAATCAATTTTAATCAGATTGTTGTATTTTTTCTCGTTTGGGAAAGACCAAGTCAATATACATGTGTATCATGCATGTTAATCCATAACGCTCTGTTTGGAGTTGTGTAAACTTGGTTGTGAACTAAGCATTTACCTGAACTGAGAGAAATTGTTTCCTTGTTGGTTTCAGATTGTGATACTGATGGTTGGGATGCAGGACTAGACAATATGGAGTGCCAGAGTCCTCAGTGTCAGTACAAAACCATAGCAATAAGGGTAAGACATAAGTTACTTATCAAAGAGATGGTGACGGTTTTTACCAGCTAGTGTAGAATGCAATGTCACCCATTTTTGAATATGTCATTGTCATAAACCCTGGACAGTTGATTATTATTCTCCATTTATTAAGGAGCAGAGCATAATAATCAACTGCAGGTTTCTAACTCAATGTGGGCACTGTTGAGAGTGAGTACCCAGGGGTAGTGAGTATAATTATTAGTGAGTGAATTCAGTGGTGCAAAGATGCACAATGTAGGATATTGTCAGGGGTGCTTAAACATAAATAATACAGTTGTATGGTTGTATTGACAGATAGATGGTTGTAGATGTAAAATAGCATTATAAGAATATAAAGACACTACATGAGAGCAGTTGTTTGTCCTGTCTGAGTGGTGCAGTGGAACAGGAATAGAGAGAACTGGGTGTGAGCAGTGTGTTTGAATGGTATGTTTGAGTTTGTGTGGTGCAAAGAAAAATTATGAAGATGAGTGGTTCCAGTGATGAACAAAAACACTGTGTAACTGGATGGCTGTAAGTGGTACATAAATATGGATGGTTGCTGTTGAGAAAAACACCACCAATATAGATGGTTCTGTGAAAAGACAGATGGATTATTGTGATTGATAGCAGTACATTGGATGGTTTGAGCAGTTAAGGGACAAAGCATGATGGCAGATGGTTTTGAGTGGTGCAAGAACACAGCATGATGATTGGATGGTTAAAATGGTGCAAAGACATGACCTGTCAGAAGATAGTATGGTTTAAATTGTGCAAAGACACATCAAAATGGGATTGTTAAATGGTGCAAAGACACAACATGAAGATGAATAGTATAACTGTTGCAAAGACACAGCATGAGGATGGGATGTTATAAATGGTGCAAAGACAGCATGAAGATGGGATGGTATAAATGGTGCAAAGACAGCATGAAGATGGGATGTTATAAATGGTGCAAAGACACAGCATGAAGATGGGATGTTATAAATGGTGCAAAGACAGCATGAAGATGGGATGGTATAAATGGTGCAAAGACAGCATGAAGATGGGATGTTATAAATGGTGCAAAGACACAGCATGAAGATGGGATGTTATAAATGGTGCAAAGACAGCATGAAGATGGGATGTTATAAACGGTGCAAAGACACAACATGAAGATGGGATGTTATAAATGGTGCAAAGACAGCATGAAGATGGGATGCTATGAATGGTGCAAAAACATATAATAAAATGAGTGGTAAGTGTGAGTGGTGCAAAACACAACATGAGGATGGCTGTATATGTGTAAGGTCCTCAGTCAGAATCATATGAAGAAGATCCCAATAACCATTTCAAGAATGGAGATGTAAGTTATATTACTGCAAATTCTGACAAAAGTTTGTGAAGTTTTTTTTTCAGTCATTGCAAAAAAGAACATGCATTAAACAATGCTGTATTTTGTAATTACAATGTACACTGTAATGGAGCATGAATACCATCTCATTCTAGTATTCCTTATTCCAGACTAGATAAAGTGATTAAATTTCAGTCATTCAAAGCTTAGAAAATTATGTCATAAGTGTTTTGTTGCCAAAATCCATAACCATGAATTGGTATAAAAATGATTCTTTTGTATTTGAAACTTTCAAAGGTAATGTTAAGCAGAAGCCATCAGCCATGTAATACAAGAACAACCAGATAGGAGTCAACAGTCAGCCTCCTCTTTGGACTTAGCTTTATTGCCAATTTTGTGTTTAAAAAATGAAGACTTCAAAGAGTGCTGTAACAAAGAGAAGAATGTCAATGAGTTTTATAATGCAAGGTAGAAAAGTTCAAAAATGAACTCTTGCGTTCAAATAAATTGTGAAAAGGTCATTGACGTTAAAACAGGGAATACACATTTATTGACAGGCCGCAGTATGGTTACAAACTTTTGGTGACCAAAAGTGGGCTGAAATTAGAGAATGAAAATGACTAGTTGCCCTGGTCCCATGGTATCACATGTCAACTACATGCTGTTTTCTTCATATTTAAGTGATGGGCAGACCATCTTTTTGAAAGAAGACAAGGGTATGGCAAGTGAAATTCAGACCAAATGAATGCAAAGCAACAAAGAACTGGATATGACAATGTGCCTATAAGCATGGACTCTGACTACACCAGGCAATGTATGGGGGTAGTCTTGATTATTGCTGAGGGCCTGAGACACAATCTAACTTGAAATCTCAGTGAACCGTAGTACATGTATATACATGTACTTGTAACTGAACTGCTGAATTGAATATACCCTTACAGAAAAGTCAGTTTGGACAAAATGCATCATTCTGAATCCAAATAAAATCTGTTCAGAATTTCAGAGGACTCTATTAGGTTCAATGTGACATACTTAAGCCAGCTAGGATTCTTCAGTGCTAGAACTTACTGGTTAAATAAAAAGATGTTTGTTATCATTGTTTGTAAGAGACTGGAAAAAAAGCCCACTGAATGGAATAAAGAGACTCATTACATTATATATGCCATGTTTACTTAAAGTTTGTATCTATACTGTATTATGAGGCAGCTAATGCACAAACGAAATTCCATGTACATTAGGTATCGTCACAACTCTTTGATTAAGAATAATTTCAATACTAAATGAGTTTATTCTCACTGTAATGCGTAAAAAGCTGTAAGGAAATTTTTTTTTTTATCAGAAAGAAAAAGTGCAACACTGTCTAAAGATGAAAGCAAACTAAATGTATGCAAGATAATGAAGATTGTGTTTTTATAGCAACAGAGTGGGAGCCAAAAAATTGTGTGTGTCTGAGTTGATCATGACATTGATGGTTTGTCAGGTGTGAGATCTCCTGAGTTTTACCTGTGTAAGCATGATCACCTTGCCATTGTGAAGATTTGTCCAATTACCAAACAGCTCAGTGAAGGAAAACAACTTGTTTCTTTTGATCTCCATGAAAACCTTTCAATCAAGCTGTAATTTTAGCTTACATGGTGTTTTATTGTATTAATCCTGTCTGTCTCTGAAACCATAGATGTAAATTGATACAGATTTATTTCTCCAGGCAGTGTGACGTGACATATATAAAAGGAAAGACATCATTCACCAGTACCCATATGTGGTGTTGATGTAGAAAATTAAAGTTTCCGAATGATGAATGACTAAAGAAATACATGATACTGATAGATGAATTGACCTCTATTGCTATGCAACATCTGTCAATGTTTCTTGAAAGAAGCAACATCTGTGAGGCATAATATCATGTTTGAAACATAATTATGCATGCATAGTGTATTTATATATTTTGAGACTGGCATCAATATGTATACATGTACCAGGTACTGGTACTCAGAGTTTACATCCCAAGTTAGATTTATTTACTGGAAAGCCTGACTTAATAAGTTCAAAACTAGCAAACATTTTTCAATTGTACTCGATCAGTAAATTGCAAGACTTTGCATGTATAGAACTGTAGCTCTATGGTCTGACAACCCAATATTTTCTGTAGAGCTTTAGTTCTGCTTCTGTGAATGATATGAAAAGTAAGCTTATTGAAATTATTTGGCTCTGAACTCGAAGCCCTTCAGAAAATTAGAGAATTGAAATAACCCAACCCCCCCCCCCCCCCCCCCCCCACCCCTTTCCTAATATAAACCTCACATCCATTGTTCAGCATTTTTGGGACAAGTATTTTACCTGATGCCTGTTCAGCAAAGTGGATGATCTGATCATGAGCAGTTGTCAAAAGTTGTGTTATGGGTGTTGGGAATTATTACAGGTGCCTGTGATCCCCTAAACAGGCCTCAGGTGAGCTAAATGATCCTTAAAATCCCGCCTCATCCCGTCTCTCACTCCATGACACCCAGGGTCAGTCAGTAATACTCTTATCTCTTGCCCTCAAAGTGTTCATTCATTTCTTCAGTGTATACAAAAAAAAAAGATCTTGGCAAACAAGTGTCTGAACCAAATGAAGTTTTTTGTGTTACTGTTTGTATACAAAAGATGAATGTATTTAAAAATGACAACTGGCCTGAAGATTATTCCCTCTGCTCATATTTATCTATGTCAGCAAGTTTGCTCACAGAATGTTGTTTTGTGAGTCAGAGAAAGGTATAAGGTTTGGCGAGATGGCATCTGCCTCCTGAATATTAATGATTTCCTTAAAAGACTTTCTCTATAAAATTTTGTATTGTTAATGGCTGATAAGCTATGCTAATGTGATAAAATTTAGATTTATAGATGATTATCTGCAGTAATACTGATGTTAAGATGGTATCGGGGATTCCGCTGGAAAGAATGGGATTTTTGCGTTGAATGCTCTAAAGGAAATAATACATGTATTTATATATGATGTAAAAGATAAGGGTGTATACTAAGATGCACCATGATGAGTTCAATATCATCATGTTTCTGAAATGAGTTTAGGACATAATTTGATATTTCTGAAAAGCTGTTGGCAGGCATGCCTTGTTTAAATAAAATTGAGATTACAGACAGTAGAAGGGGCACTCTAACCATTGAAACGCAAGGAAATAGAATATGCAGGTTGTTTATTGTTTGTTTGCTTAAAGTGTAATTTTCGAAGCAAATATTAGGTTTGCCGGGGTAAAACACCCGCGTCTCTTTAAGTTTCATAAGGCACCACACTTCTCGTCTTCGTCCATAGACTGTCTCGTGTATGGCCACGATTCAGTGGCTCTTTTTACCCTAAATTTTTTTTTCAAATAAAGTGCTGTTGGCTGGCAATGAATAAATCAGCACATACACCACTACCCCCAATGTGTTTTATCAATTACCATAACTGCTCGATTCACCACTTTTGAAGTGTACATAAAAATTATCTGATTGTTGATTCACGATCATTCAAAATTCATCTTCTGGATATCAGGATATCAATTGGACAACAAATCTTTTGATGAAAGTGAGATCAGAGATTGGCCGGTACCACACCTCGTTTCCTCCTCGATGACACAACCCCAGCTTTAAATGGAACCGTTTTCGAGAACTATAAAGGAGACCAGCAGGAGCTATTTATTAAGTTTAAATCCCCTCCTCTTTTACAGGGTAGTACTTACTTTTGCTTAACAAGATGAGCCCTGTCAAACAATTAGTCATCTTTCTGGTGGACTAGCAGGGACAGTCAACAAAAGTAGCATGGTTTTGAGATCCTCTTGGTTATGCAACAGATAGGTGTAGATGGATTACAAATCTCACTGGAAAAACAGCAGTTGATGGGGAGTCTTCTATAGAGTGAACAGCGATTATTATGATATGGAACAATAAGCAGATCTCTCCAAAACACAGTCTTTTGTTTGCATCTGGTGAACTCCAAACCAGTAATAAAGATGTTGAAAAAAGAGGATTTAACAAGATAAGAACCTATTCAACATTGATCAGTGAGGTTAGCAAACCGTTTTATGCCTGTGTTACTCGTTAAGAGATCCCACTATGTATTGCGAAGCAGGTGCCACATGTCTTTGTAGGTGTGGTAATTAGGGGTCCGCTCTCTTTTCCAGGTCACTCTCATTGACTGGGAAAGGTAGGAAATATCAGTATTTTTTTACTAAGGGGGATCGTGTGAGAAAAAAATCTGTGCATTTATCTGGCCCTTTCTTCAGGATGTTTTGAAAAGGGGTGTTTGATTGGTGAACTTAAACAAGCAAGCTGACTTGATTGTAGGTTTAAATTTGGATGTTTAACCAAATTGTGTTCTGTGATGAAATGGAGATGAAGTAATTTATGGATTAACCTTGACACAATGTAAATGAAATCTGTGTAGGTATTCTATTTTGAGTTGATGCTGTAGTTCTTTGATTTTTTGTTTTCAATTGATTTCAATGGTCTATTTTTATTTTATATAAGTTGACACTATGGTTAAAAATAACTCTGGATAAAAATTTTTCATTCATCTGTTGATTTATTTTTATCAGTTATACAAGAATGTATTACATGTAAAATTTTGCCCAATAAATTAGGAAATGATGTGATGTTTTGGAGTTAGCTAGAGCTGAAAATTGAATTATCAAGTGTTAAATATCAGTTTGCTCTTTAAAACACCTAAAATCTTATATAATTGATCCTTGCAGGCAACTTCAACTCAAGCAGGTGGAAATGCAAGATCTAGCTGTTTGCCTTTCAAATTTCATTCAAAATTTTAATCCCAAGTAATGACAGTCTTTGTTTGAGGTACTTGAAGGTTTGGTATCAAGTTTATATGTGTCAGCTTTTGTTGATTCATGAGGTATATTATTAGACAGGAGAGCTGTAAGGACAAAATTTGATCTGTGGTTCCTTCTGAAATAGAAGCAATTCAATATGTACACAAGGTTAGAAATCTATGGTGTTCAATAAACTGGCTTTATTTTTGTTTTGGCATTGCTTTCCATTTCTGTATTTATAGTTCAGGGTTCTTTAGACTTTTTGGTCAATCAGGAAGGTACTAGGTGCTAAGATTTCAAACTTTAAGGAAGGAAGGTCCTTATGTAAATGAACGCAGTACATGCCTTTTTGATGGGCAAGCACGAGATATAAGGTCCAGTCATATTGATATGTTTATGGAAGGTCTAAGATTAGGTGGAATGTGTCTCTTGTGATCTTGACGTTGTTGTAAGTAAATAGAATGAACTTTTTGACTTACTGACCCTGCTGAATGGATTGTTAATCTTTCATTGACGGCTTATCATTGGGAATTGGTTTTTGATGGATTAAAGTTATTGTTGTGATTTGTGAGAGTTGACATTCCCCTACAGATTAATAGGTTATAAATCAGCTGGAAAGAGTTATAAATCCTCAAGTGAAAGCTTATCATATGATAATACTAATATTCTTTATCAGTTTTAAAGCTTTTAAAGTGAAAAAAATTATTTTGTAGTTGAATCCAAAGGAAAGGATTCTATTCAAAGAATGTGATGTTAATTCCTTATTCAATAAGTCCAGGAGGATGATACTGGGTGACTCAATGCAATACTATCGGAAAATGTAAGGAATGTGTTGATCCCCTTTGAAGGATCTTGTTCTGGTGCTGCTAATAGCCAATATTTCTCAGGATAATTATGCCCAAGAAAAGCAAACCAAAGAAGATCAAAGTACCAGCTGCCCGCCAGTTGTCAACTCCGGAAAAATCGTCCTCCAAGAAAAAAGTCAAATTAACACGTCAGGCTCATTCGTCCTCTGAGATCTACCAACTGCAGACCAATAGCAGTGTTGATGACGACAATGTGGACACACCTCCACTCAGCAATAGCAGACCCACTTCACCCCTGAACTTTTTTCTCCCAATTTTGGAGTATGGGTTTTCATGGCCCAGGCGGAAAAGTCCGCTGAAATTGGCCACCGATCAGAAGAGGGTCAGAAGTCCCTTGTTGTCCTCTTCTCCAGATAGTGGTCTACCAAACTCTCCAGCCTCTGTGTATGATGATTTGTTCTCTCCGCCTAATGAGCCAAAAAAGAACAAGGAGGTTCTGTCCCTCCCAGAGCCCGACAGAAATCCCTCCCCTCTGTCCATGGTGTTAGAACACAATTCCTCATCCTCTTGCAGTGATGGAGAGACGGAGAATCAAGATCTGAGGTCGGTGCTGGAGGCGTTGGATTATGTGATACAGCGTGAACATGATGACAAGGAGCATCCCTATACCACCATCAAACATGATTCCAGCGATGAGGAAGACACCAGTGATACCCTGAATAACAATCAAGATTCATCAAACAACACGAGTGATTCAGTGAATAACGAATCACCTAGTAACTTGTGTGATTCGCCCAGTAAATCACTTAAGAGTTTGGAACACTTGAATGGAATCATAAAAGATGGAAAAGGATCAGTGTCCAAGAGAGTTAGGTTTAACATAGATAACTCAGCAGAGATTAAGAAAGGCAAGAACTCTGATATTGTGAAGGCTTTGAGTGAGCCCTGTCTGTATGGAATCACAGTGACAGTGGTAGACATACAGCCTCAGGAAGGGGGAGGGGAATGCTGTACTGTCAAAGACACATTTCAGGCTATGGTAGGTATACCCTCAGTATAGACATGTACTGGTATGTAGTCATAAGGATTTTAACCTGTATGAATTAATTATTCCATAATTGAGAGCTGTTGGTCAAAGAGGAAAAAAATAAGCTGTACTGTAGTTGAAGAAATGTTTCAGGCTAACTTAGTTACAATCAGAATTAAATATGCAGCCATATACAGAAACTACAGTCAAACTTCATTATCTCAAACTAGATCGGACTGTTTAAAAACTTCGAGATATCCAAGTATTTGAGATATCGAGGGTAAAATAGCTAGAAAAGGGTGGTTGGGACTTAAAAATCACTTCGACATATCCACTGTATTTGAGATATCAGTATTAGAGATATCGAAGTTCAACTGTATATAGTGAAAGACACGTAATTCTTTTGTTGTCTGATATTCACAAAATGATTAAGCTTTTGGTCAATATTAGTCATGGGCTCTTTATAATGATGATTAATTGTACATGAATTTTTTTTTTCTGATAATTTTGAATCATGTTGTTGTCAGAGATGAGTTCCGATAATGGGGGTCATCTTAATTGTCATCAGCATGTCTCAGAATTATCAGATTGCTTTGCTGCAGTGGTTTGTTTAAACATAATTTGCCAGTCCCTTTACAGAAATTGTTTTTGTGTGCAAACAGTTTTAATTTCCACCACCTACTCATTTTGGGTTTGTTCAACATCCTGGTTGAACAGGTTTATTTAATCAGGATTTTAAAGTTCAAAGAAATTGACCACATTGTATAACTTCCATAATGCTAATGTAAGTTAGCAAATAAACAATAAAATGTTTACAAGGTTTTTAATAAGATTTTTGGGGCTGATTGAAATAACAATGAAAAAAGATCAACTTGAAGAGGGTGGTCTGACCAGCTGCTCTTCTGGTTCTCCTACCCTATAAAGCGTTTCCTGGTGATTTTGAGAAGAAATGTATAGTACCATTTATTTTTGTCAATCTTAATTTTTGCAATTTCCAAATTATTCACTGCATGATTATGCATTTGTAAGTTTAATTTTGGTAAATTCAATTTTTGCAATTTTATTTTTATGATTAACTGCCAAATTCCAAAATTATCACCCACCTTAAAATGCTGCTGTACTGTATTAGTGAGAGAATCTGCAAAGAAAAATAGTAATCTTTATTGAGTTGAGATTTTTGAGTCACAAAATATGGTTGGATAACAGCCATTTCAAAATGACAGAGTGTGAAGCATCTTAATTGACTAAGATTCAGCTTAGCCAAATAAAATAATCTTTGTGAAGTATATTAATTGTGTTTATATTAAACTTCATTTCAATGGCTGCATGTACTTGTATGTACCCCAGCATAAAAATCAAATTATATCAATAATAATTATAGCCATTCAGTACAAAAAAGGGAGTGTATTGAGATCTGTTTGTAAGCTCAATTCTGATTGATATTTATCCTTTTTTAAGAAACAACTCAATTAGAACATTTTCTTCTTTATATGAATAATCATTGTAGGTTTGTCATCACCCAGACTGTGCAGAGAGCAATGGAGGCCATCCTCTGCTCATGTGCAAACCATGTGACAAGCGTATCCATGGCAGCAATGAAAACAGCAACCATCTGGTCCTTGATGCACCCAAAAAGAAACTTGGTATGACCTACTTCTGTACTTATGCCTACTTAACACATCATCAACACAATATCTTGTAATAAATAAAGCTATAGG